>PVIJ01007333.1:0-83422 GCA_004024925.1 Scalopus aquaticus | reverse complement strand
TGGAAGCAGTGGATGCGCACGAGGGAGAAGTGGTCCTGCGCCAGCTCGTAGTAGTGCAGCGCCGCGGCCATCTCCGCCTGGCTCTCCAGGTACTGCGCCCACCAGCGCCACAGCGACCTGGGGGCAGCGCCCTCAGGGCGGCTGGCCGGCCACGCCCCACGCGTGCCTCAAACCAGCAGACCGCACTGACAGGTGCCCCTCCCGCCCCCAGGACCTGCCCACGCGTCCCCGGGGGGGCGCACCTGTCCTTCATCTTGTCCACGTAGAGCTCCAGCGACGGCAGGTCCTCGGACAGCATCCTGGGCACCTCGAAGCGGTGTGTGTCCGACTTCTCGTAGCTGCAGGAGAGGCCTGGCTCAGCCCGGGGGGGCGAAGGTGACCCTGGCCGGCTCAGCAGTGCAGCCACGGCCCCATGGACCGCAGCCTGGCTGGGCGTTCAGGAATCCGGGTGGGGGAGAGAGGGGGTAGCCCCAGGCTCTGGGGGCTCCTTAAAGCCACGGAACTCAGCTGCCCTTGAGAGCCCCCACCGGGAAAGCCAGCCTGCACGGCCTGGCAGCGCCCCCACCCAGAAGCTTCCTGGGGCAGAGACGAAGAGCCCCCCAGTGGCTCGGCGAGGCCGCCCCACTCGGGAACCGCCAGGACCCCGCTCACTGGCTGAGGGCCAGGCTGCGCTCCCCGCTGGCCTCCAGGTGCCGGGCGTAGCTGTAGTGGGTGGTGCGCAGGTGCACGCGGTCCCGCCGCTCGGCCAACTCCACTGCCCGCTGCCACTGGCCGGCAGCCTGGTGCAGCTTGTTGAGGAGGTCGTAGCGCCCACACTGCTCGTACAGGCGCTCGGCATCCTCCTGTGGGGGGCAGGGGTCAGCCGGCCGGTCTGGCCTGCGGGGACACGCTTGTCCACCTGGGCTGGGGGGCAACGGCCTCACCCCGTCCGTCCGCTGGGCCCTCCTCCAGGGGCTGTCCCGCTGAGCGGTGCCCGGCCGGGCCCCAGGGTGCTGACCCAGGCAGGCGGAGGTGTTCCTGCTCCTGGCTGGTCACCGATGGCCAGGCCCCCAGAGCGCCGCGCTGTTCCAGCCCCCCCGGGGGTGGTGCCCACTCACCAGCATGCCCAGCTGTATGGCCAGCATGGCCACCCTGGCCTCCGGCTCGGGCTCCCGCTCGGCCTGGCGCAGGGCGCGGGCCCCGCGCGCGTGAGCCATGTTCCCCAGGCACACCCTGGCCACGTCCAGCCGCCCGGTCTTCACGCACATGCGCGCCATGCTCTCCCAGACGGCCTCGCTGCGGGAGAGCACGGTCAGCCTCGCCCCCGAGAAGGGCCCCGGAGGGCGCGGGCCCGCACCGGAGGCCTCACTGGGACGCAGGGGGCCTGGCGGGCGGGCGGGGGCAGTCTGCCGGCCTCCGCTCTGAGCTCCCCGGGACCACGCCCACGCCCACCCCCGCTCTCCCTTCCCACTCTGCGCTCTGCGGCCCAAGGGGCACCGGCTGCTCCGGGGGCAGGGCAGGGAGGGGAGGCCCCATCACTGGTGCTGGCCCCAGGGCAGGCCGGGCGGAGCTGGGCGCGGTGTGGGGGGCAGCGGCTGGGCCTGCCCAGGCTGAGCAGGGTGGCCCATCCCTGAGAAGCTGCGGGCACCGGCCGCAGGGGTGGGCCCGGCCAGGGCAGCGGGGGCCGAGGGGCGGCCCAGCCCTGCCCACTGGTGTGCGGGGCCGGGGGTCTGCGCCTGCCCCGCCTTCCACTCCGCCCAGGGTGGCAAGTGGGGAACCCCACACCCCCACACTGAGGGCCTGCGCCGGCCCCTTGGGGCCAGCGGCACCTGCGAGGGGACTCGAAAAGCCCCGCGGGAGCCCCTGGGGAAGCCGCTTTGCTGGGCGGCGTCTGCATGCGGCGGGGGCCAGAGGGTCCCTGCTGGTGCAGGGGAAGGGCACGGGCCACCGGCCGCCCCGTGCTCCCTGGGCTGCAGAGCACAGCGGCAGTGAGCTCCGCCGGCCAGCCCAGTGCCTGTGGAAAACCTGGGGCCCGGCTGGCTCTGGGCTCCCGCGGGGTCAGGGGCCGCCTGTGTCCACAGGGGGCCGCATGAGGCCTCCCCAGCGCAGGGGCTGGTGGCAGGGAGGGGGGGAGGGGCGTGCAGGCCGTCCCTGCGCTGGGCAGCAGTCAGTCCCCTGGCCGAGGGCGCGGAGCAGAAGGGTTCAGCTGTTGCCGCGGGCGGACAACTGGCGGGGGCCGGAGCGGCAGATGCTGCAGCGGGCGGACGCGGGGCGCGAGGGCCTCCCCGGGGCGCGCCTGGCCCCTCCTGCCCCTCAGGCGCTGGTTGGTGGCCCTGCTGCAGCTCAGACCCCGCGGCCCTCCTGTGGCCGGGCGCTGGCGCGGGGCCCACGTGCTGCACCCGGCCGAGGCTGGGTGGGCGGTGCCCGGGGCCGCCTGGGCAGGAGCCTCGGCAGAGGGGGCGGCAGGAGGGCCTGGGAGGGCCGGCGGCCCCGCCTTCCGTCAGGAAGCACATCCTGTGTCTGCTGCCGCGGCTATTCGCTGCAATCGGCTACGCCCTCCAGATCGCCAAAAACAGTCTCAAAAACAGCCGTTTCCTCCCTGCTGGGAGACGCGCACTTCCCTCCCGGCTCCGCGCTCCAGGACGGCCCGGCGAGGCAGCCCCGTGGGCCGCTGAGGAGCGGCTCCCACTGCCCGGCCACCTCTGTCCAGGCAGAGACTCCAGCCCCGGGACAGTCCTCGCAGCTGGCTCTCCGCGCCCGTGCCCCGGGCATGGGCCCCGCCGCCCCCGCCAGCCCCGGCCGGGCCCTGCTGCGGGCGCAGGGGGGCGGGGGAGGGGGCCCGTGAGCCCGTGTGTCGCCGGCCGCCCGCCCAGGATGAGTGGCGATGTCCTCTAGCCGGGCCTAGCAGCTCTCCCCGCCCGATGGCGGTCCAGAGGCTGGTGGCTGCGGCCGCGCTGGCGGCACTGGCCTCGCTGGCGCTCAACAGCGCGGCCGCCCTCACGCCCCGCTGGGTGCTGCAGAGCCTGGAGGACGGGCGCCGGCGCGGTGTGGGGCTGTGGCGGGCCTGCTGGCTGGCGGACGGGGCGCGGGCCGGCCCCAGGCCTGGGCAGGACTGCGAGGCCCTGGGCTGGGGCTCCGAGCCGGCCGGCTTCCAGGAGTCGCGCGGCACTGTCAAGCGTGAGTCTGGGCCTCGGGGGCAGTGGCGGCGCGGGCCGGGCGCGCAGGGGTGTGGCCCCGGGGGCGTGCGGGGTGGCCGGCTGCTCCTGGGGAGGCGCAGGCCGAGTGGTGCCAACGGGAGCCTGGCCCAGGCGCGTCTCCGGGGAGAGGCGCTAGAGGCCCCACTGTCTGCAGCCCGGGGCTGGCCCCGCCTGGCCGCTCCACGGTCCTGGCCGAGCGGCCCGAGAGGGCGTGGGACGCACAGGTCAGCGTCCAGTGTGGGGCCCTGGGCTGTGGCAGGCGGGCCACCCGGGGCTGAGCTGGCCTGGCTGGGCAGAGGGAGGCCATCTGCACTCAGCCCGCCGGGGGCCGCAGTGGCCGGCCTCCCGCCCATCCCCTGCCCAGGCGCGGTCCTGGGGCAGGGTGTGCCTGGCAGTCACCAGCCAGGCACCCCTCTGCGTGAGGAGGGGCTCAGGGCCCGGTCAGCCCCCGATGCCGGAGGGGCCTGCAGGCTCGCCGGCCAGGCCGGGGCGCAAGGCCACGCGGGGTGGGCGGGCTGCACTCTCAGAGCCACAAGCCAACGCGTCGTCCCTCCCGCGGCCCAGCGACGCAGTGGCCGGCGGGCAGCCCCAGGCGTGGGCCGGCCGCAGACCCACTGGGAGAGGCCTGCTGGGCTCGGGACCCCGCGCCTGTGCGCTCGGGCCTGGCCCAGCCAGACGCCTGTTGCCGCCCTGTCCCGGTCGCAGCCGCGTTCTGTTGCCGGGGGGAAGGGGTGCCCCGCAGCAGCGAGGGGACGCTGGCCCAGAGGGGCCGGAGCCCTCTGCCCGCCAAGTGTGGCGGCAGGCTGGTGGCCACCAGCCGGAGTCCTGGGCTGCCCGGGGACGCCGGTCGCCCCAGCCAGCTCGCAGGGCCCACCACGGCCGCGTGGTCCTGGCTCTGGCAGGCGGTGGGCCCGGGGCCTGTGGACTCAGCAGGACGGGACGCGGGGCGCCGCTCCCAGCGTGCAGACGCCCGAGTGCCAGGGCAGGGAGCCGTGCAGGAGTGGCCTCCCCGGCGGCGCCGCTCGGGCACACGGGGCCTGGGGCTGGGGTGCAGCCCCCCGCCGGGCCCGGGGCAGGAGGGGCCCACGGTGGCGGCCGCCCGCGCTCATCGCCCCTCTCGCCTCGCAGTGCAGTTCGACATGATGCGGGCCTGCAACCTGGTGGCCACCGCGGCGCTGGCCGCGGGCCAGCTCGCCTTCGTCCTGGGGCTGACGGGCCTGCCCCTGGCGTCGCCCGAGTCGCAGTGCTGGGAGGAGGCCATGGCCGCTGCGTTCCAGCTGGCGAGTGAGTACTGGGGCCGCACAGGATGCCTCTCCGGCGACAGCGCCGTGGGGGCCGCGAGCCCGAGAGGCCAGCTCTGCGGCCTCCCCTGGGTGCAGGCGTATCTGGGGCCGCCGCGCAGGACAGGGCGGAGCCGCTGGCGGGGGCGGGCGGGGCTTGACCCCTCAGGGGCTTGGGGGTTGGGGGGACCCGGCGGGAGGCAGAGGGGCTGTGGGGCAGGCGCCCTCCTCCCGAGACAGGTGCGGAGCTGGGCTGGCGGCGCGGCGGGGCTCCTTGCGTCTCACCTCGTTAGTGAGGAGCCCCTGGCTTCCCGGCCTGGAAGCGGGTTCTCAGGGCTGGGAGGTGGGCGGCCCCCGCGGCCGGGCCGCGGGCCTCAGCGAGGGGTGGGCCCAGCAGGCGCCTGCGGCCAGAGGCACGGGCACCCTGCCGGCGCTCCCAGGGACGGGGCCTCAGCACAGACCAGCTCGTGGTGAGCGCGGGGCCGCGCTCCTGGCTGCAGGCTGCCCGCTGGCACCACCTCGGAGATCAGGGCCAGCCGAGTTCAAGCGCGGCCAGGCTGGCGGAAAAAGCCAGGAGCCGCGGCGGGCACTGGGCCGGACGGCGCTTGGCTGGAGGTCCCGGCACTGGCCTCGCGCCTGCTGCCCAGACGGTGCCCGCGCAGCTCCTGCCCGCGGCTAATTTTAGCCGTAGGTCTCTTTCCTGCGCTTTAAACAGCCGGCAGCGCCAGGAGGGCGCCAGGAAATCCTGCCCCGGGAGGAGGAAACGCCTGCTGTTACCTGTCATGCGGCCGGCGGGCTGGGCGGGCGGGGAGAGCTGCTCTGAGTCCCGGAGAGCCGAGGGCCGGTGGGGGAGGCAAGGGGCCTGCCCCTGCCCCAGAGCCGGGTGTCAGTGGGCACGGCGCCCGCAGGGTCGAAGGTCGGTGCTGGGACCCACCTCCTCGGGGAGCTTCCCAAGCACCACTTTGATTCTCCCTGTCGCTGGGAACGCTCCTTCCTGCCCTTCGCGCGGGAGAAGCCGTGGGAACGCCCGTCCCCGGGGCACAGCGCTCTGGGTGCGCGGCCCCGCGGGGTGGCCCGAACACCCCGCCCCTGGGGCCTCGTTGTGGAGGCGGCCAGCGCCCGGCCTCGCCCGCTCCGTGCAGGGCAGGGCCTAAAGCCCCGGCTTCGGCTGCGCCCCACCTTCCAGGGAGCCTCCAGGGCCTGTGCGCAGAGGCGAAGGGGTGGCAGCAAGGAGGCCCCTCCGCCCCACGTGGTCCCCTGAAGCCGCGGGCCTGCGGTGGCTGGCCTGGGGCCGCCCCGCAGCTCCCTGAGGCAGGCGGGCCCGGCCCAGGAAGGGCAGCTGCCGCCACGGGGAGGGCGAGCCAGACGCGGCGCTGCACAGCAGGACCCGCAGGCGACCTCGCCTGGACCCAACCGAGAGGCGCGGTGGACGCAGACGCCGCCCCTCGGCCGGAGCGTCGACACCAGACCCGCCCATGGCGGCCGGGGCTCCCGGGCGCACCCCGGGGGACACGCTGCGGCCTGAGAAAGCGCCCGCCGGCCCCGTCTCCACAGCCGGCGGCCCAGCCGCCCACACGCCAGGGCCACGCCGCGCTCGGGCCTGCAGCGACACGTTACGTGGACGCGACGCCCCTCGCCAGCCAGGCCGGGACTCCTCCGCCCGCCGTTGGCGCCAGGACACGGCTCCGGACGGCACGCCTGGCCAGAGGGCGCGGTCAGGACGCAGATGCACCACGCGGATGGCAGCCCGGCCAGGCCGAGAGCTGGGCTGGCTGCTCCCGCTAGCTGCCTGTCGGCCTGGACGTGGGCATCTGTGCCCCAGTGTGCCTCGGCCTTGCGCCCCCTCCGTGGTGCTCAGAGCCGGCTGGGTGCGGCCCCCATCTCCTAACCCATCTCGGGGGACGGGGCAGGGTGGATGGTGCCAGGGCCGCATGGGCCAGCGGCTGGGGGGCTGCTGGGGGCTCCAGGGAGCGGGTGACGCCCCCAGACATCCCGGCATAGGCCCGGCATGCCGGTGGCTGCGCTCGCATGCGCCCCTGCAGCGACGGCTGGTTGCGCCGCGGCCCCTGCTGGCTGCAGACGGCGCGAGTCCCACCCGATCCCTGCCGCAGCTCGGCGCCGGCCCAGAGGTGCCCCCGCCGTGCTGGGCGGGAAAGCCCTGAGACCGGGGCGGCATTGGGAGACCGCCGGCTCTGACTGCACGTGTTGAAGTCGAAGCCAAACGCAGCGCTGGCCGAGGTGGCTGTCCCAGAGGACGCGGTGCACTCCCTAGCCCTCCCCGCCCTGGGCAGCCGCCGTCCCGCAACTTGGGCAGCGAGAGCCTGAAGGCGGCCACGCCAGCGCCGAGGACCTGCCTCCACCAGCACTGCCCTCCCGAGCGCCGCCGGCCTCTTCCGCGGGAGGCAGCTCTCCCCTGGGCAGCGGGGAGTGGATGCCCAGGGCCGAGGGCGTGCTCGGGAGCCCCGGTGGGCTAGTGCCCTCTGCCGCCCTCCTCCCCGCTAGCCGTGGGCCGGGCCAGGCCGGCTCTTTCTGGCTCGGGGCGTGTTCAGCCCCCGTGCGGCCGCCTGTTCTCAAGCTCAGCTGCGCTGTGTCTCGGCCCACGGGCGTCGGGACGCGGCTGGTCCACGCGGGCGGCGGGTTTGCTGTCTGGGGGAGGCCCGGGCGGCGGCGGGCGGGGGTTCTCGGGAGCCGGAGCGCCCGGCCTCCTCAGGCAGTCAGCTCCGCAGCCGGGGCCGGCACCTCGGGGCCAGGAGGGCAGAGGCCGCGGCCCGGGGCCTCCAGCTGGGGTGGCGCTGGCGGCAGCTCGGACCCCGCGGGCCGCGGCCTCGGTCTGTCCCGTGCCCCTCCCGTAAGCAGACGCTGACCAGCGGGGCCCAGGGTGGATGGCCGGGCTCGCGCAGGGCCTCAGGCCCCAGGCTGGACACGGAAGCCCCGGCCCTGTGCAGACGTGCCGGCCCACCGCGGGCTGTGGGGCCCGGGGCGCTGGTCTGAGCCCGTGTCTGGCCCGCAGGTTTCGTCCTGGTCATCGGGCTGGTGACGTTCTACAGGGTCGGCCCCTACACCAGCCTGTCCTGGTCCTGCCACCTGGACATCGGTGCCTGCCTCCTGGCCACGCTGGCGGCGGCCGTGCTCATCTGGAACATCCTCCACCGGCGGGAGGACTGCATGGCGCCGCGCGTGATCGTCATCAGCCGGGCCCTGACGGCGCGGCTCCGCCGGGGGCTGGACAACGACTACGCCGAGTCCCCCTGCTGAGGGCGGCAGCCGCGCGGGGCTCCATGGCCGGGCCGCGCGTCTCGCCCACCGCACGCAGGCCTGTCTGGTGCGGGCGCCCCACAGGCCCCGGCCTCGCTCTCCCACGCCGGCCGGGGAGGCCGCAGGGCGCGCCCGTCAAGGCTGGGGCCGTAGACGGGCCCGGCCTACGCGTGGGCGAGCGGAGTCACGGCTCATCAGCTCTGCGGCGCCCGCCTCGCTGTCACCGCTCTAAGTTATAATAAAGCGCAAGCCTCTCGCTGCCGCCGGCCTGCGCTCGCTGCACCGCGGCCCTGCCCGACCTGCCGACCGCACGCCGTGTCCCTGCGGAGCCAGCGCTTGGCCCGGGAGAGGGAACCTCCCACTCCACGCCAGGCCGAGGCCGTGCGAAGAGAGTGACCCTCCAGGCCGCACCGCAGGGTGCAGGCCGCGCTCGGAGACCTGGGCGGGGCTGTCTGCCCCCTGCCCCGCAGGCTCCTGCAGGCCGGAGGCCGGAGCTGACGCGGGGGTGGCTGGGAGGCCTGGCCTCTGGGAGCGGAAGCCCGCCGAGCCCCGGGGTCTGCTAGGGGAGAAGGAGCTGATGCTGCAGCCGGCCGGGCCCAGCCCACGGACAGCGCCGCCCCTCCCCAGCCGCCCAGGCCAGAGGCTTGAGGACGAACATGGACGCTCAGAGTGCTCTCGGGGCGTCGCGCAGGCCGGAGCGCCCGAGCCGTGGCCCTGGCCGTGCGGTCAGCAGCCCGCCGTGGCGTCCCCCGAAACGAGGGTCCGCTGAGCCGTGGCCACGCGTATGGAGACTGAACCTCGCGCCTCGAGACCTCCTGCCCGCGGAGACACAGGCGCGCCCGACGCCCGCCCGTGAGCCAGGGCCGCTCCGGGCCTCGCCGGCTCCTCCGGGCGCCTCCCCGAGAGGCTCCGCCGGCCCAGTGCCTCGGCCCCAGCCGCCCGCGAGCCTCGAGCCTGTGTCCGACGGCCCCAACTGGGCCTTGGCCCCTGCGGCGCATGGCGCGGCCCAGGCCTGAGGGCGAGTGTGTGGTAGGGCGCGGCCGCGGGCCCACCTCTTGATGAGCTTGATGGCGCGGAAGGCCTCGTCCATGTCCCCGGCGGCCACGGAGAAGCTGAAGTCGAGCATGGCGTCCCGTGTCGGCCTGTCGCAGCCCTCCAGCCCCACGAAGTCCCGCAGGGGCCTCCTGCCCACCACCTGGGGGGCGGGGTGCTGCCCTGGCTCCACCCAGTCTTCTGGGGTCACTTCTCCTGGCTGGACGGCAAGACACAGGCAGGGTCACCCGGGGAAAGCTGCCGGGCGCCCCTGCCGGCCCCCCAGCCCTGGGCCGGCTCCAGTTCCGGCCCGGGAGCTGCTCGCGGCCTCGCCCTCCAGCGCCCCGCTGAGCCGGGGCTGCCTGTCCCGCAGGTCCCGCCCTCCAGCTCAGGGACCCCCACGCCCGGGAGCAGGCGCCCTCCGGGCCTCGCAGGGCTGCCGCGTGCCGCAGCCCCTTCCCGTGGCCCCTCACTCCCGGGAGACTCATCGGGCCCGCGCCCCGTGGGCCTCCACCTGCTCCTCAGCGGGCGCCGGCCTGGCAGGGGCCTGCCAGAGCAGGTGTGGACACGGCGAGGTGCCGGCCGGGCGGGGCCGGGCCGCGCCCTCCCCCAGCAGGCCAGGGGCGCTGCTTCTGGGCTGACAGCGGGGCGGTCACCGGGCAGAGCGGGGCTGCCCGCAGCCCCGATGCTGCGGAGCACAGGCCCGGAGGCTCCGAGCGGGGGGGCGGGGCGCAGCCCATTGGAGCCAGGGGCGGTCGCGCCAGCAGCGTCCCTGGCGCCTTCAGCCACACCCGCCGGCCGAGGGGCAGCCTGGGAGGCCGGCTGGGCTGGGCGTGGGGCGGCGCTTCCAGGAAGCGTCACGGGCGGAGGGGACCCCAATGGGCGGCGGCACGGGCTCCCTCCAGGCGTCCGTCCCCTTGCTGCCTGGAAGATAGGCAGCACGGCACCGGGGCAGGCGGACTGTCCACTGCCAGGTGTCAGCCGGAGTCTCGGTGCCCAGGCGGCCGGGCCGACAGCGCGGAGTGCGGCCCGTGGCTCTGGGGCTCCGCTGAGGCGGCGGCTGAGGACAGAGGAGCCCTGGGGAGCAGGGTCCTGGGGGCGCGAGGCTGGCGGGGCAGACGGCCCGGGGTGCACCTGTGGCCGGACGCCCTGCGGTCAGCGGCAAGCGCGGGGCGGGCCCGGTGGGGCCGCGGCTGGTCGGGAGCAGGCGGACGGGACACCAGGCACGCACCTTCCTGACGAAGTAGTAGTAGGGCGCCTCCACGCCCAGCAGCGCGCGGAAGGCGGGCGGGCGGGGGAAGCTGTCGTGGAGCAGGACGCCGCGCTCCTCGGAGACGAAGAAGGACAGGACCAGCACGTCCGCCTGGGGAGAGCGCCAGAGGACGGTCGTGGACGGGCTCCTGACACCGGCGGGGCGTGTGCCCCGCTCTGGGCCCAGCCGGGCCTCAGGACGGCACTCGCGGCGGCGGGGTGTCGGTGGCTCTTCCCCTCTCGAGGGCCAGCTGAGGGTGGCTGCCCGGGGTTCTGGCCTGCAGGGGCCGCGCCAGGCCCCCCAACGCGCGGGGGCCCAGGCAGGGGCCTCCTACCCCTCTGGGGACAGCAGCGCCCACTCGGCTTCTGGGGCCAAGGGCAGGTTTGTCTCTGGACCCCTCGGGGCCTGGATGCCGGGTACGGCCTCGGGCCAGACGCTCAGCGCAGGGGAGGTGGCCGGGGCAGGAGCAGGCCCGGGCTCAGGGCTGGCCGCGCGGGGGCGGAGCGCTCCTTGGGCCACGGCTCGGCCGACGCCAGGGGCCCAGCCCTGGGTGTGGGCAGGGGGCGAGGGTGGAGCACAGTGGCCAAGGCCAGGGACGCTGTGCTAGAGCGGGCCCCGTTCCAGGCTCTGGGAGGTTCTGCAACGAGTGGGGTGTGACAGCGGGGCACAGCGCCGGGGCCTCAGGTGGGGGCTCCGCCGGCGTCTCCAGGGCTATAGCCGCGGGCGCCACGGGCCCGCACAGCGCGACGCTCCCCGGGGCCCACCTCGGGGCTGGGGGGCGCCCTGTCGGCCGGCTGCGGGGGGGCCGGCGCCTCCCGTACGGCCTCGCACACGAACAGCCTGGGCTCGCTCTGGTCCCAGAAGTGGCTCACGGGAACCAGGTCTCTCAGTCCCTCGTCCGTGAGGAGACAAGTCCTGGAAGGCGAAGGCGCAGCCTGGACCCCGAGTGCCCGCCGGGCTGGCCCCGGGCCGCACTCGCGATGGAGTGGGAGGGGACGGAGGGGGCCGCAGGAAGGGCCGGCCGCGGTGGGGGGTGGGCCGCGCTGTGCACAGGGCTGGCGGGCAGGCCCGGCTGTACTGCTGCCCCCCACAGGGACGCCCAGCCCGAGCAGAGAGCAGGGGGGTGTCAGGCGGCACGAGCAGCGGGTCCGCGTCCCAGGGGAGCTGGTGCCCGTCCCCCAGGGCACAGGCAGAGCTGGACCAGGCGGGGCCGCGGGACAGGGCTGGGGGCGGCCGGAGCAGTGGCTGTGGCAGGCGCCAGGCGGGGCATGCCCCGCCACCCCCCCACTCAAGCCCGGGGCCGCGCCTGTGCCGGGGGCAGAGGCCGCCTCGCCGCTGCCGGCCCTGGCCACCTTCAGGGCTTACTCTGGGGGCGGCCAAGCTGCGTGGACGGCGCCCCGGGACTCACCTCCTGGGCTCCGAGCCGCTGCAGGACAGCGCCTCGTGCTGCTCGAGGAGGCCCGTGCTGAGGTCCAGGACGCTCACCGCGTCCGTGTCAACGTCGTAGAAGCAGAGCCTGGAGTCGGGGCTGCGGTCGGCCTGGCGGGCGGGCGGGAGCGCTCAGGGCACTGCCGCCCTGTGGCTGTGGGCCAGGCCGGCGTCCCCCTTAGCTCGCTGGACTCGAGGCCGAGCCCTTGCCTTACGGTTTCAGAAAGTCAAAGACAGACTCCAACACCGGGGGGGCGCGGCCCCGTGGTCCAGCCCACCGGGGTGCTCTGCGGGGGGCACCCTCCAGGGAGCAAGGGGGGCTCCGCCCAGCGGCTCCCCCCGTACCCAGACTCGCGCGGCAGTGCACGGGGCCGACAGGCAGCCCGGGGGTGGCGGCTGCTGCGGACGGGGTCTCTCGCCGGGCTAGAGGGGCGGGACAGCCGGCCACTCGGCCCGACCCACGCCAGACGGCCTCCCCCGGGCCTCCCCCTCGTCCACCTGGCCGGACGGCTGAGGCGGCAGCCACGCACCTTGAGCAGGAGGATGCTGACCCTGCCGCCGCTGGCGTTGCTCCGCAGCGAGGCCAGGCCCCCTGTGCCCGGGACCAGCTTGGCCAGGCTCTTGCAGCCGCAGTGCACCTTGGCCTCCCTGCGGGGACGGGGCTCAGACCGCGGCCCGCGAGCCCAGCGGCCGCCCCCGGTGGCGGCACGGAGGGGCTCGGGAGCCCCGCGACACGCCCACGTGCGGCTCCGCGTCCTGACGCCGCTACCGGGCAGAGACGCACCTTCGGGAGAGATCGAAGACTCTGAAGTGCGCCGAGTCCGTCCCCACGGCCAGGAAGTTCCCGCAGATGTCGAAGAGGCAGGGGCTCCCCTCGGCCTCGGGGAAAGGCAGGAGCTGCTTCACGGTGCCCTGGGGGCAAGGCGAGCAGGCTGTGGGCGGGCCCCTCGCCAGCACTCCGCCCACAGCTGACCCTGCCCGCTCCAGCCCACCCGATGCTCCCCTTGACGCGGCAGCCGGGCCCGGTTCCCAGACCCACGGCCAGCAGGGGGCAGCGCAGGGGAGCAGAGGGTGCCTGGGCGGGGCTGGCTGGCAGAGACTGCCCCTCTCCTGCCTGAGCCGCAGGCTGGGCCCTGCCGTTCGGGAAGGCGGGGCGCCTGCCCAGCACTGGGTGAGGCAGCCCGGCCACCACTCTCACCCCTGCAGCGCAAGGGCCGACGGGTCCGGCCGCCGCCGCCCCGCCCTGCGGAGTTACCTGCCAGGTGCGCACTTGCACCCGCTGCGGCTCCACGGTGTAGACGCTCTCCTCGTGCATGGCCAGCACCGGGGAGCCGCAGGGGAAGGTGCCTCGGGGGAGAGGTGGCCGTCAGCCCCCATCTGACCGGGCCGGCCCAGACGCCCGCCCGCTCCTCGCCCACGCCTGGCTTCTGCACCTCGGAGGAGCCTAGGGAGCGAGGCTATCCCGGCCGGGGCCAGCCGCCTGGAGCCAGGCCTCGGGCCAGACGCCTGCTTGTCCACGGGCCCCGGGCCCCCGCCCGCCCGTGCTCATGGCCTCTCAGGGAGGCAGTGGCAGGGCCTGGTCTGCGCAAGCCGGCGCCACGGGGACGGGGAGAGGCGCTGCCCAGTCCAGCGGGCCTGGGCCAGCAGAACCACCAGGAATGGACAGGGAGCGCCCTCGCCTGCGCCAGCCCCCGCCCCCGCAACGCGACGGCAGGAGCGGGGCCCACCTGCGCTGCGCAGCGCGGCTCCCGAGGGCTCGAAGATCGCCACCTGCTTCCCGTCCCAGACGGCGACCGCGTCCTGCAGGGACCAGGGCGTGAGCCGCACGGCCCCCACGACGCCCGGCCCACGGCCCCGCGGCCCCGCTGACCTTGGTGGCGAACACGCCGCGGATGTGCGTGCCGGTGCGCAGGCTGTGGGTGGCCCCGGAGCCCAGGAAAGCCACGTGCAGCAGGCCGGGCGCGGTCTGCACGGCGGCCACGCGCTGGTGGAGGTGGGCCGATGTGGCCTGCGCGCTGAGGACGACCACGGAGCTGGCGGTGCTGACGGCCAGCAGGCGCTTCCGGGAGCCCCACTGCGGCCGCGCGAGGGAAGAGACAGAGTCGGCCTCGTGAGGGCGCCTGCTTGGGGGCACCTCGGCGCAGACCCGGCCTCGGCCGCGCCCAGCTGAGGGCAGGGGCACTCTCACGCCCGGGGCGTTCCAGGCCACCTGCACCCCAGGCCAGTCAGACGCTCCGCAGTCCCCCGAGAAAACACCGGCTCCGGCCGTGCGTGCGGCTGGCAGGGCCGCGGGAGAGGCGGCGGCACAAGGGGCAGGCAGGCCCGGCCCCGGGGCTGGCGCTCGCGGGCGGTCATCTCGCTCTGGGCCTGGGCTGTGTTCCCTGCGGGGCATCGCTGCTGCCCCCCAGACCGTGCCGCGTGCCGCCGTTCCCGAGCCGACGCCGGATGCCGACGCCGCCGACGTCCGAGCAGCGCCCGCGAGACCTGCTGAGGGCCCTCGGCCATCCGCTGGGCGCCGCCGCCCTGGCCGGTCTTTCTGAAAGGCACAGCCGGGTGGCTGAGCCGACGCCGGACAGCCGGCGGGGGCCCTGGGGCCGGGCAGGTGTCACTGCTGAGGACGAGGGACCACGCTGGATCTTGGGAGCGGGCCCGGCACACAGGGACGCCGGCGTGAGCGAGCCCGGCCACTTGCGGCCGAGGGCAGGGGCTGGGGGCACCTGCTGCCCGCCCACACGCCCTGCTCAGGGTGGCGCGACCAGGGCCGAGCTCCGGAGCCCCGCAGGGTCTCCCTGGCGCAGCCGGGGAGATGGGCTGTGCCTGGGGGGCTGCTAGAGCACGGCTCCCGGCGGGGACAGCAGGCTCCTGAGACTCACGGGTCGGCCAGGCCGGGCAGGGCACCCAGCAGGTCCACGCGCGCCGCGAAAGCACTGAGGCGGGGCCGGACTAGGGCGCGGTGGGGACGGCCGAGGGCCGGGCCGGCTCTCCCGCCTGCGGCCCTGACGCCCATACCAGGCGCCGGAGCCCGGCCGGCTGCACCCACCTCGATCCGCGTGATGTTCCCGTCCAGCCCCGTGGGCGTCTGCAGCGTCCACCCATGTCTGCCCTCTGCTCCCCGGCTGCCCGGGGATCCCGGCGCTTTGCTCCACATGGCCACCCGCCCCTTGTCGGTGCCCGCCGCCAGGAGACCTGGAGGTCACAGGTCGCATTAAGTGCCCGGCGGAAGAGGGCCCGTGGGTGCAGGGGCTTTGCCGCGCCTGCCGGTGCGGGCGCTGCCCTCTCCAGGCGGCCTCTGCCCGGCGGCGCCCGCCACGCACACCGTCCCTGGCAAGGGTGGCCGCAGGCTGTGGGGCCTCTGGCAGTGCCCTCGCGCTAGCCTGGCCCGGGCGCCCCCACGGCAGGCGCGGCGCCAGCAGCAGCCTCACCTCCGGCCGCGCAGTAGGAGACGCAGTTCACGCTCTCGCCGCCCTCAGAGCCCAGCTCCTCGCCCAGACGCAGCACGTAGTTCTCCCCACGCTCCAGGTCCCAGAACCTGCCACGGAGGAGCCGCCCGTCGCCACCGGCTGCGGATGCCCCGAGGCCGGAGGGACGGGGCGCGGGGGTCACCTGAGCAGGGCCTCGCCGCTGGCCGTCACCACGAGGCTGTCCCCGATCAGCACGACGTCTGCCCGGCGCCCCGTCTTCCCGCTCAGCTTCACCTGCGGCAGAGCGCGGGCAGTGGGCCCTGGGTGGCTGCCGGGCAGACGCCGGAGGGGCAGGGCCAAGCCGGGGCTCCGTGGGCCGGGCCTCCGGCGAGAAGCGGCCCCGGGAGGGCGGCCCGGGAGGCCCCCACCGCCCCAGCCCGCTGCGCCCGCCCCACCTGCATCAGCTCCTCCGCCGGGCCCCGGCGCGGCACCAGGAGCAGCGTCAGCAGCAGGCTCTCCGTGACCACCGCCAGGGCCGCCCGCGTCTCCACGCAGCGCAGCGTGTGGATGGCGCCGTCTGTGGCCGCCACCCGGGCCGTCCTGCCCTTCTCGTCCACGCAGTGCACCGTCCCTGTGGGCGCGGCCGGCACACTCGCAGCCGCCCTGCCGCTGAGGGGCACCCCGGCCAGCGCCCCCCTTGCAACAGCCCCAAGCACCCAGTGTGGGGCGCGCTGGTCCAGGGCAACGCGCACCCCGGCCTGTGGGCGCCGCCCTCACCGTCCGCCAGGCCCACGAAGAACGACAGCCCCTCCCGGGGGCCCGGCGCGGGGCGGCCCCCTAAGCCGCTCTGCCTCCAGTTGAACATGTCCAGGGCCTTCTCATCGCCGCTCACGGCCGCCTTCGCCAGCTGCACCAGGTCCCTGGGCGGACAACGCGGGTCAGGCTCCGGGGCGCTGGGGGCCCGTGGGGGGCGGGGGGGGCACTCACTCGCCGGGCGGCGGCAGCCGGAAGACGCAGTGCGTCACGCCGCTCCCGTACTCGAGCTTCAGCAGGGGGGCCCCCTGCGCACGGCCCCGCTGGTCCAGCCGCCACAGGAGCAGGACGCCCGCCTGGAGGAGCCGAGACCATGTGGGGGCGGGCGGGCGTAGCACCCTGCTGGGCCTGGGGGTTGCAGGAGGCCCAGGATCCACCGGCGCCCCTCCCTCCCACACCGCCCGCGGCGCCCAGGCGGAGGCCGCGCAGTATGAGACCCCCAGGGCCTCTCCCCCCACTCGGCAGTCTTCTCGGGCCTTCATCATCCACTGTGGGGGGCAACCGGCACGGCCCGTCCATCCTGCTGCCCGGTGGCCGCAGCCCGACAGGCCACAGGAGCCGCCTGGCGGCGGGCTGGGCCCTGCTCCCGGCACGAGTCCCTCCAGGCCCAGGCTCCCCGGTCGTCTCACCGGGAGGCCAGGTCCTCTCTCGGCGGGAGCCTATGGAAACGAAGCTGCGGGGGCGGGCGCCGGGTCCGCGCAGCTCTGGAGGGCGCGGGTGGCTGCGGGCGGTGGGGACGGGTGGTCTGGACTCCCTGGCCTGGACCCCAGGCTCCCGGGGAGCGCCTGCAGCTGAGGCAGCTAGCGGGCAGGGCCGGGCGTGGGGCGGGGAGCAGGTGGGGACGGTGAGGCCCCCGTAGCTCCCGCTCTGGGGTCGCAAACGTCCTCAGCTCCAGAGCTCTCCAGGCCGCCCCCTGAGGCGTCCACCCTGCACCCTTCGCCAGGACCTGCCCTGCCTGGCCGCGTGGGTCACAGGGGCCGGAGCGAGGGGAGACGCTTTGCCGGGGATGGGGAGAGCCACGCAGGCCGGGCCCGGACTTCTGGGAGCCGGGGTGCCCATCCTCTGGGGGACGCTGGGTGGGCTTGCAGCAGGCCGGCCGGGGGTCTCCCGTGGCCACGCAGGGCCTGGCCGGGGGCGTTGCCCGGACACGCTCAGGGCCTTGGCAGCCCCAGGCGCCCTGCCCCAGACTGGGCGGCAGGACGGGGGACGCCGCGCTGGGCCCGCGGGAGCAGACCAGGGCAAAGCCCCCAGGGCAGGCGCTGTCCTCGCCTGAGAGAAAGGCCAGTGGGGGCACAGCCCCAGCCCGGCACGGGAGGTGCTGGGGGAGAGCTGCCAGGCCCTGGGGGCACCCTTGGGCGGCGGGCGGGTGCTGGGGGTGATAGGAGGGCAGGCGCCGCCGCGGAGGGGGAGCCGGGGTGGGTCCAGGGTCCCTGAGGGACTGGCCGAGCGCCTCCCGCTTACCCTGTCCCCCGCTGCCAGGCAGCTCCCGCTGGGGCTCCAGGCGAGGACGGTGACGTCGGCCGTGTGGGCGGGGGGCACCGGGTGCTGCTCCCGCTCCTGCTTGTTGAGCACCGTCACTTCCCCGGCCTCCCAGCCCACGGCCAGGACAAGCCGCGCGGGGTGCCAGCTCAGGGAGGCGACCCGGAAGGCCCTCTCGATGTGCGCGTCGGGCACATGCTCGCCCTGTGGGCACCGAGGGGCGCGTCACGGCAGGCGGGGCCTCCTGAGCCCCCTGGGCCGACACCCCGCTGGGCGGGAGGTGCACGCCCTGCGCTCGCGGTGCCGTGGGGCTCCTCTGGGGCTTTACACCAGGCCGGTCCAGCGGCCACGGAGCCCAGAGACTGGCCGCTTCCCAATGGGGCCGACGGGCGACCGTCCTCCCAGGGGTGCGGCCGCCCCAGCCGCCCGTCGAGCTGGCGCCTGCTGTCGTCCAGGTGCGCCCAAACTGGCGGCTGCGCCGGGGGCGGCAGGCAACGGGAGGTAACTCCCACTGGCAACGGTGGCGGGAGCACATCAGGGCCGCCCGGGGGTCTCCTCCTCCGGGAAGGCAGAGAATGGCGAGCTGAGTACGCACGGCAACCCCCACACCCCAAACGAGACAGGTCTGGGCGGGTCAGAGGGCACGGGGCGGGGGCACTCACGTGCTCCAGGTACAGGTCCACGCGGCCACCCGCGGCGGGGCTGACGGAGGCGACGGCCAGGACGGGGTGCACGGGGTGCCAGCCAATGAGGGAGGGCGGCCCGGCCGCGGCGGGGGCTTCCGCCCGGTGGTCAAAGTACACAGCCATGTTGCGGCCTGCAGCCTGGGCAGGCTCGGCGGGTTCTCACACCAGGCAGGCGCCGCCAGTCCCAGGGAAGTTTCCAGAAGCCGCAATGTGCCTTGGGGAGCAGGCTGGCAGGGACCCCTGCGCAGGGTGGAGGGAGGGAGGGGCAGCCTGACCACCTGACTGGCGGGGTGCTCTGCTGCGCCCCCACCGCCGGCCGCACGCCCTGGCCAGCCCCGCACCCCGCGTGAGCAGGCGGCGCCCCGAGGCCAGGAGCCAGCCTGGCTCTGAGGATGACGCCGCAGCTGGGGGAGGGGAGGCTGGCCCCCAGGCCTCGGGCCTGGAGCGGGCCTCAGCCCCTAAAGGCGCCGTCCTGGGGGCGGTACTGGGGAGCAGACAGCCCCGGGCGGGTGAGGGGCTAGGGCCGCGTGGGCCTGGGCAGCAGTGACCGGGACGTGCCGTCCTACAGTCCCACTGCGCGGTGGCCGAGGGGTGCCTGCTCCCCCCAGCGGGTTCACCCCAAGACACCGCAGGAAGCGGGCACTCCTCCAGGTGTGCTACCTGGTGGAGAAGGGGCACAGCCACCCAGAGCAGCTGGGCCTCACCCCACAACACAGCCCAGATGTGGCCCCAGACCCGGCCCACCCGGAGGGTTCCCGGGGGGCCCCCCAGCACCTTCTCCCGAGGTGTGGGGGCTGGTGCCGACCAGTGGGACTTCACCCAGCGCCTGCGCCCCGCTCCTGGTGCCCCGCGAACCAGTCTCGCAGTGTGACGGACACAGAGAAGCAAGGAGGTGGGGCGACACCCCGTCTCAGGGAAGGCACACCCCGAGACAGCCACCTCCGCGCCTCACGAGCCACTGGAGCCCCGCAAACCGCAGATGCAAACCACGGGGAGGCTCTGCGCCCACAGCGCCTCCATCAGACCCACTCTGGACGGGCCTGTTGAGGCCGCGGGGCGGTGAAGAAGCGGCACTGCCCAGAGGGGCTGGCGTGGACGCTGGCCACGGGCTGAGCGGGCCGGAAGGCGCTGGGTGACGCCACGGCTCCCGCCGCGCGAGCCTCAGCCCAGGAACGCGCGGGAAGGGCGGCCTCGGGTCTGGGGTCCCCTAAGCCCGCGGCGCGGGCCGCTCGCCTGACCGCCCGCTCCCCACCCGCGCGGCCCACACTGCGCCCCCGACACGTCTCGCACTGACCGCTGGGACGCTGCACCGCGAGCCTCCATCTAAGCGGGGAAGGCCGAATTCCCAGGCCAAAGTAGCCGGGGAGGCCGCGGGACCCGACCCGGCGCGGCCCCAGCCCAGGCCCCGCGCCCCAGCTCCGGCGCGCCCGGACGCGCCGCGAGCTCCGGCCCTCGGGCCGCCAGACCCCTCGGCGCCCAAGCCCCCCGCCCCGAGCCCCAGGCCCGAGGCCCGCAGAGCGCGGCGAGCAACCACTCACCTCCGCCCGGGCCGCCGCGCCGCCGCTCGTTGCCGTGACAACCCGCGGCCGGGACGGAAACAGCCGAGGAGCCGCGACGCGGTCGCCGAAGCTGCGGGAAGCGCGCCGGAAAGAGCCGAAGGCGATCGGGTCGCTCGCGCGACGCCCCGGGCGCGGCAGGGGCAGCCCGCCCGCGCTCCTGCTCCGCCGCCGCCCGCGGGGACGGGCCGCCCAGGCTTCGCGCGCCGTTCGGCCCGAGAGGGCGGAGGGCGGCGGGCCCGCGGGGCGGCCGGGAGCCAGGGCCACGCCGCTGGGCGAGCGGTCGGGGCGGCGCCGCGCCGCGCGGGCTCGGGCCCGGGCGCTGAGGAGCCGTCGCCCGCGCGAAGGTCGGCGCCGCGCCGGCCCCGGCCACTGTCTCGCTGACCACCGCGTTCGCGCCGGATTCCAGGGGCGCCCGCGCCGGCGTTTTCTTCTCACGCATCCGTCAACACGGCCGCGGCCAATCGCCGCCCGCGCGCTGCCGCCATTGGCTGCGGCCCGGCCAATCCGCGGGCGCGAGCCCTCCCGCCCGGCCGCGAGCCCCGCGTCACAACACAGCCCGCGTCCGGGCCCGCCCCCCGCGCCGTGCGTGCCGACGCGCGCCCCCGCGCCCGACCAATGGCAGCGCCGCGGGGGCGCGCCCGCCGGCCGCCGCGGCGTGCTCGGCCCCGCGCCCCGCCCCGCCCGCGCGCCGCCCGCCCCGCCCCGCCCGCGCGCCGCCCGCCGTCCCCGCGGCCGCCGTAGCCGGAACTGCCGCGAGCGCCGCGGGCCGGGCCTCCGAGTGCGAGCGGCGGCGCAGCGGCGCCGAGCCCGTCCCGCGCCGGCCGCAGCGAGCTGCCGGGGCGAGCGCCGCGCGGGGCCGCTTCCGAGGCGGGGGCTGACCGGCGTCGCGGCCTCGCTGCGGCCGGCAGGCGCCGCGGCGGCCCGGCCCGGCCGGTTCCGCGGGCGCCCGGAGGCCCCCGCGGGCCCGGGGAGCGCGGCGGCGGCGACGCGCGGATGCAGAAGGTGACCGGGGCGGCGGCGCGGCGGGGCGGGCGGCGGGGCTGTCAGCGGCGGCGGCCCGGCCTGGCTCGCCGCGCTCTTTGTGTGCGGCCGGCCGGGCCGGGCTGCGCCGCCGGCTCCTCGGCGGCGGCGGAAGCGCCCGCGGGGCGTCCGGACGCGCCGGAGCCTCGGCGCCGGGGGCGCGTCCCGGGCCGGTCGCGGCCCCGCACTCGGCCTGGGGCGGCGGGCGCGGGCGGCGGGGCGGCGGGGCCGGGCCTGCGTTGGCGCTCGCCCCGCGCGGCGCGGGCTGCGGGCGGGCGGGCGCTTGTGCCGCCGCCGCGCGCCTTCGGTTTCCGAGCGATCGCAACGGCGCGGCGTCCGCCCGGTCCCGGCCCTGCGCTCCGCCCGCCCCTCTGCAGTCCGGGCCGCGTTTCTGGGCTTCGTGCGTCCCGCGACTCGCCGCCTCCGTGCGGGAGGTCTCCCAGCCGGCCGCGGGGCGCACCTGTTGAGGACGCGCGCGCCGGCCACGTCCTGCGGCGGGCGGCCCGGGGTGGCGGCGCCCGTCCTCCCTGGCCCCGCGGTGCCGCCGCCGCCGCGCTGGCCCCCCGGCCGCCGTGGGTGCAGACGGGACGCGGGGCTTCAGCCCTCGGGGCGGTCGGGACGCTTTCTTCCCCGCGTTCTCGGGGAGGGGGACGCGCCCGGCCATCGCTGTCACTTTTGGGGGTGTCTCCGACCTGTGCCGCTGTCGCCTGGGCCTGTGCTCCCGCAGCCCTGTCTCCCGCCCCGAGGGGTCCCAGGGCCCGCTCAGGCCTCTCGGCCGCTCTGGGGGGAGCCGCCCTGGAGTTCCGGTTGCTGCGGGCGGCCGCGCCTGCCTGTCTAGGCCGGTGGGGCCGAGCCGGCTTGCGGGCAGGTGCGCGCCAGAGCCCCGGGCCCGGGGTAGGAGGGGCGCCGGAGCATGGCCCCGCGGGCGGGTGGCCGGGACCTCGGGCCTGCGCTGGGCTGGGCGCACAGGGCAGGCTGTGTGGAGCAGCCGCCGGCCCGCGCTGAGCGGTGGAGGGAGCGTCGGGGCCACGGCCAGCCGGCGAGCGCGGGCCGGGGGTGGTGGCGGGCGGCCGGCGGGCGGGCTCGGGAACAAACAGCGGCGGCCATGTTGAGAGGGGAGCAGGCCGCGAAACTTCTCTGCCGCCGCGCCTCACGGCCGCGCCCCGGCCTCTGTCCCCTCCCGGCCCAGGATGACAGTGAAGCTGGGGGACGGCGGCGGCGGGGAGGACGGGCTCAAGAAGCTGGGCAAGCGGCCGGCCGAGGACGAGTCGCTGGAAGGCGAGGGCGCCGGCGCGGGGGACGCGGCTGAGGACGGCGGCGGCACAAAGAGGGACGCCAAGAGCCCCCGGGACGCCGGCGACCCCCCTGGGCCGGCCCCGCCGCCCACCGGCCCGCAGGACCAGCACCACTTCCTCAGGTCCAGCGTGAGGCCGCAGAGCAAGCGGCTCCGGAAGGACTCGGCCGGCGCGGGGGGCAGCAGTGCGGGGCCCCGCGGAAAAGGTAGGAGGGCTTCGGGGGCCCTGGGGCGCTCATGCTCCTGCAGAGGCCGCCGCCTCCCCGGCTGGGCAGGACTCCCGGGCAGCCACCCCAGGGGCCCCGGGCCCCCAGAAACGGGAGGGTCGTCTCCGAGTGGAGAGAGGAAGTGTGGGCGGACGCTCCCGGGCGTCTGGGGGGCCATGGGGCTCCTGGGCAGAGGCTGGTGGGCGGCTGAAGGCGGCTGGGCTCCTGCAAACTCGCCTCGTGTGGCGGGCTGACCTGTCCTGCCGAGAGGTGCTGGGCGCACGGGGCCCGGCGGGGCCGCCTCTGGGCCTGGTCTCCGCCGTGTCTGCCGCGGGCCTGCTGCTTCTGCCCACGCCGCCCGCGCTCCGCTGGGGCCACGTGCGGGGCGAGCGGACGGCTTCGGCTCCCGGCGGCAATGCCGCCTCTCCAGTCAGGCTTCGGGGCGCGGCCCTGGGGTTTCTCCGTTGGCCTGACCGCGGCGAGGAGGCGGCGCCTCGGAAACAGGCCGGGCCGCTGGGGCCTCCACGCCAGCTGACCGCGGGGGCTTCTCGACCACCTGGGGGACGCGGGTCTGCGGCGCGGCCCTCCTGCCCCGCAGGCCGAGAGCGCCGCCCGGGCACCGCGCCCCCCCGGCTGCCTGCCCGGCTGCGGGTCCCGGGGGCGCCTCGGCCTGCGCCTCGCTGGCACCTTCGCCTCGGGCGCTGAAGCCGCTCTGCTCCAGGAGCCCCGGCCTGTCTGGGCTCTCCGGGCTCCGGCCTCGGCCCGTCCCCTCCGGGGACGCGAGTGGGGCTGGCCGTGGTGCCCACCGCGGGCACAGGGGAGGCGTTGGGGCCCGCCAGGTGGTAGCCCTCGGCAGGGCCCAAACGCTCCTGCCGCCTGAGCGCGGGGCGGTCTCCCGCAGCGGCTGTGTCCGTGGCGTCCCCGTCGGATGCCGGACAGGGCCGGGCCGCCATGCCCCTCAGCTGCTAGTGGGCCTCAGAGGGCCCCCGGGCTCTCCGCGGCCCTCCCGGCCGATGCCCGACAGACCCTCCCTTCTGCCCCGCAGGCGCCGATGGGGGCGGGCCGTCGTCTGGACATGGGCCGGGGGCCCCCGCTGCCCCCGCGGGGGGCGCGCGCGCCCCAAGGGGCCTGGGCCCGGCGGGCGGTGAGAAGGAGGAGGGCAAGAAGGCGCGGCGGCAGTGGGAGTCCTGGAGCACTGAGGACAAGAACACCTTCTTCGAGGGGCTGTACGAGGTGAGGGCGGCGCCTCCTGCCTGGGCCGAGCAGCCAGCTCCACGCAGGCCGGGGCGTCGGAGGTCGGAAGTCGCGCCCTCGCGCTGCGGTCAGCGTCCCCAGAGGCCTCCCGCGCGCCCAGGCTGACCGTCTTGCTGGCCGTGCTGCTCCGTCCCGCCATGCTGGGCCACGGGGGAGGGTTCCCAGAGACCGCGCGGAGCGGAGCCGCCGGGTGCGCCAGGCGCTGCCGAGGGGGCGCCCACAAGGCGGGGGTCAGCCCCACCTTGCGGTCAGCTCTCTGGCCGGGACGGAGCGCCTGAAACTCGTCCCCGAGGCGCCAGGAGGCCCTCTGCCCGCGTTTCAGACCCCTCGGGGGCAGCGTTTGTGGGGCTCGCGTAGTCACCGGCCCTCTCTGTGTCCCTGGGGGCCGGCGCGCGCGGGGGCGGACTTGAGTCCCAGGCATGCCGGGCCGCTGCCGGAAGGATGCCTGCTCCCTGCCGGGCACTGGTGGCCCTGTGACTGCTCCCGTGCGTCCGCAGAGGACGCGCCTGCCAGCCTGCTGCCCGTGCCTCCCCACGCCGGAGCCGTCCACCTCCGCGAGGCCCTCCTGGGCCTGGTCTCCTCGGGTGGGGCCGCCCGCCGGCTCCCAAGGCCCAGGACGGAGGGGCGGGGACCGGTGCGTCCTGCTGGCTGGCGGCCGCCCGGGCAGCCCTGGCGAGGGACAGCGAGCGGGACCCAGACGGTGACCCCCGGCTCTCCCGGGCAACTGCGTGGCACTCGCCCTCCGGCTCTGGGGCCGTCTCGGCTCTGGACCCGCAGGACAGTCCCGCCGCCCGAGGCCCGCACCGTCCTCCAGGCTGGGCGCTGCGCCCCTCGCCGCGCGGGTGGGAGCCCCGAGTGCGCAGGGCCACCTGCTCTGGCCTATGCTGGTGCAGGTGGGCCCTGCTGGCTGCCTGCCTGGCCGCGGCACTCGCGCGTGCTGCGGGGCAAACAGCTGCCACTCGGGGTGCCCCGGGGCTCCCCCTGCAGCTCCTCGCCCTCCCTGCATCTACCCCAACCTTTCTCGGGGTGCCAGGGGAGCTGTCCCCGTCCGCTGGGCACTCTCTGGCGGGAAGGCGTCCTCGCTCCCGCGTTTCGGGCCGCGCCCTCCAAGGCCCAGGCTTGGGGGCTCCCGGCCGCCGCTCTGACCCCGGCCCGCCCGCAGCACGGGAAGGACTTCGAGGCCATCCAGAACAACATCGCGCTCAAGTACCGCAAGAAGGGCCGGCCGGCCGGCATGGTCAAGAACAGGGAGCAGGTGCGGCACTTCTACTACCGCACCTGGCACAAGATCACCAAGTACATCGACTTCGACAACGGTGAGCCGCCCCGGCCGTGTTGCTGGCCCTCTGCCTGCGGCCGGCGCCGCCTCTCAGCGTGCTCAGTCTGTGCCCTGCGCCTGGCCCTGGGCGCCGCCCCAACCTGGCTTTGACCTTGGTCGCGGGCGCCCGGCCCGCAGAGGCCCTGCTGTGGAGCGCAGGCTGCCCCGCCGGCCCCTGCCCCCGCGCGTCCTCCGCGTCCCGTGGGGCCCGTGCCTGAAGCCTCGCTCCCCGCGGGGCTCTCGAGGCTGCCAGCGCGGCTTCCTGGGGGCGCAGAGGCAGCTGGCCGTGGCTGCCTGCGCCCAGCGCCGGCCGCCTGGTCCACACCCGGACCGTGCGGGGACGTCCCTGCGTGTTGGCAGCTGCGGCCGCCCCGGGGTCCCCGACGTCTGGCTGCTGGACTCTGCCGTGGCCCCTGGTCGCCTCGGGGGTCTGCGGGCCCTTCGGCCTCCGGCTGCCGCCCTGGGGGAGTAGGCTGCTCCGTGGGGCGCCGGAGGCCCTCGTGGGGAGGGGTGCGGGACGCCTTGCCCGGGGCGAGGACGGCCGAGCTCTCCCGGCGGCCGGCGGGGCCCGGGCAGGCGCTCTCTGCGCGTGTCGTCCGGCTCCGCCTGCCACGCCCCCACGCCCCTGGCGCAGCCGTGGGGCGTGGGGGGCTCCTGCTGGGCGGGCGGCCCCCGGGGCCGGCCCGGGCGTCGTGCTCGGCACGCGGCTGGTTTTCCGGTTGCTCACGGACGGTGCGAGAGCAGCCCGGGCGCCTGCTGTGGGCCTGGCTGGCCCCTGGCTGCCCGCGGCCTGAGGCCCGACCCTCCGCCCGTAGTGTTCTCCCGCGGTCTCAAGAAGTCGTCGCAGGAGCTGTATGGCCTCATCTGCTACGGCGAGCTGCGCAAGAAGATCGGGGGCTGTGAGTCCGCCACGTGGGCCGGCCCCTGGCTCCGTGCCGGCCGAGAGCCCGCGGAGTGTGGGGGTGACGGCGGCGGGCGGGCGCGGGGCTCTCGGGGCCCGGCCGCCTCACGCACGGTTCCCCCCAGGCATGGACGACAAGAACGCCACGAAGCTGAACGAGCTCATCCAGGCCGGGTGAGTGGGCGTCGGCCTCAGCCTGGGGCCTCCAGGCGTCGGCGTTAGCTTCTGCCCCGGGCGGCAGGGAGCTCCCCAGAGGCTCAGCCCGGCCCTCGCCCTCCCCTGCCCCTCTTCACCCGGTGCGGTGTCATGGCCTTCCCTCCGGCTCTGCGCCTCGGGCGGCGGGGGGCTGTGTGGGCGGCGGGGGTGGCGGGGGGCGGGCTGGACGGGGCTGGTGCCCACCCGGCTGCCCTGCATGTAGGCCCCTCCATGGTCGGGGGCCCTGAGGTGCCGGGGCCCCCAGACTCCATGCGGGCGGGGTCTCAAGCTGCATCTGTCCGCAAGGGCCGCGTGTCCCCCTCCGTAGGCCGGGGCGGGGCGGACATGGGGAGGCCCTGCGAGTAGCGGGGGGCCGCCGTGAGCCTTTCTGCCATCGCCTCGTGGGGCCCCCAGGCTGGAGGCGAGGACAGCGCCCAAGCAGGCCCGTTCCCAGGCCGCCCGGCGAGGCAGCCTCCCGCCAGGAGGGGTGCCAAGTCCCCGCGGCTGCGGCGGCGCCCTGGCAGGGCCGGCCTGCGGTGCTCTGTGTGGCCTCCGCGTGGGGATGGCGCCAGCGCGGGTCGGCGGGCGAAGAGCGGTGGACGCAGGGGTGGGAGGCGGAGCGGGCTGGCCCTCGCGCTTTCTGGGCTCTGCCCCGTCCGGCCTGGGCAGCGCCCCGGGACCCCGGCGGCCATGTGGGGCGGCACCTGAGGCCGGGAACAGCCGGTCAGCCCACCCGCCTGCATGGGCTGGCCCCACGGCCCCACACGGCCTGAGACGCGCCCTTGGGGGCCAGGCGGGTGCAGCGGGCGCCTCTCCCTCATCCGCGCTGCTCCTCAGGGCGCGGCTGCCCCCGGCCGGAGTGTCCAGGGGTGCTGCCCGCAGAGGCGGGGGCCCAGCTCGGACGAGGCCTCCGGCTCGCCCACTCCCGCCCTGTCCTCGCTCCAGCCTGGGGGGGCCCGCCCGGCCCCGGCCACGAGCAGCCTGCGCCGCCCACCCTGCTGGCTGCCCCCGGTGGCCTGTCGTCTGCGTCCCTCGCTGCGCAGGCCTCGAGGGCGGGAGCTGCGGCCCCGCAGCTTCAGGAGGGGTGTGGCGGGCGGGCGTGCGCCGCAGGCCGCGTGGGGTGGCCCCGCACTCCCCGAACCGCGCCAGCGCCCCACAGAGGGCCTGGGGGTGTCGTCCGGAGCGTTAGCGGGGCAGGCAGTGGCCCTCCCTGGCCAGCCAGGCAGGGCTGCCCGCAGGCAGTTGCCCGCTGGGACGAGTGCGCCGGGGCCACCTGCTCCGGCCGAGGGCAGCCCCGCCGCGCGACCTCAGCACCCCGTCCTCCCCAGGGCCACCACCGTGCGCTACAAGGGCCGGAACCTGCGGATCAAGGCGCCCATGTGCCGGGCCCTAAAGAAGCTCTGCGACCCGGACGGTATGTGGCGGCCCCGGGCAGCGCAGCCCGCGGGTCCGGCCGCCTGTGTGCCTGCTGGGGGCGCTCCGGCCGCACTGCCCGTCCTCACAGCCCCCGCCCCCAGGCCTGAGCGACGAGGAGGACCAGAAGCCCGTGCGCCTGCCCCTGCGTGTGCCGGTGGAGCTGCAGCCGCGCAGCAACCACGCCTGGGCCCGCGTGCAGAGCCTGGCCCAGAACCCGCGGCTCAGGTAGGCGGCGGGGGCCGCCACCCCTGCCCGGAGCCCGGCTGTCGGGTGCCGGCTCCGCTGCGGGGTCCGCTCGACCCCGCGCCGAGGGCGAAGCCGTTGGAGACGTGGGGACAGACAGCTGGGGCTGGGGGCTTCTGGTTGGGGGGCGCTTGTGCCTTCACCCCCAGCTTCTGCGCCACGCCCACCGGGCAGCCCCCGCCCTCTGGCCTCGCCGGTCGGCGCCGGTGCCCTCTGCGGCTGCATCTCGGCGGGGCGGCCGGCGGCTGTCCCGCCCCGTTCGCCGGTCTGCCCCCGGCACCCAGGGCCTCTCCTCAGGGCTGGCCGGGGCTCCCGGCCTCTCGCGTCAGCAGGTGGGAGTTAGGGGACAGGAGTAGGGCCCATCTGAGGCCCTGACCCGGAGGCGCCGCCTGCTGCCGCAGCCTCTGGGCCCTTACTTGGCCCTGCCCCGTGGCCACGGCCCTCACCCGCGCCCTCTGCAGGATGATCGTGGAGCTGCACCGCAAGGTTTCCAGCCTCCTCGAGTTCCTGAAGCAGAAGTGGGCGCTCCACGAAGTCCGCGTCGTATCTTTCCCGCCAGAGGGGCCCTGTGGGGTGCGGCGGCTGGGCGGGGGGCCGGCGGCCCATCTCCCTCGACCCTGGGCGGGGCCCTCGCGGGCAGGGCCGGGCCGCACTGCCGCTTCCTTGACGCGCGCTCAGTGGAGGACGCTGGAGGAGCGGCAGCCGCAGGGCGCGGGCGCGGAGCCGCGCCCCGAGAGGGCAGCGCTGCACCTGTTCCCCGCGGAGAGCTGCACCCTGACGCCGCTGCCGGGCGTGGCCCGTGTGGTGCACTCCAAGGCCTTCTGCACCGTGCACTGGCAGGAGGGCGGCCGCTGCAAGCAGAGCTCCCGGGAGGCCCACCCGCTGCCCCCCGCCCAGATCCTGGGCATCCAGAGCGGCCAGGGCACGGCCAGGGGCCAGGTGAGGTGCCTGCGGGGCGCCGAGGGCAGGGGTGCGGGGCGGCCCCCCGCCTCCGTGGACGCCTCCCAGAGCTCCGGGGAGAGTTCTCCCGAGAGTGCCCCCGGGGAGGCGCCCGGCCCCAGCCTGGGCAGCCCGGACGCCACGGACAGACTCGCCCCTGGGCCCCTGGACGCCGGGGCCTACCCTGAGAAGACGCCCCCAGCCCCGCCCTCGGAGGGTGCAGACCCCTCCCAGGAGCCTGGGGCCACGGCCTGCACCTGCGGCCAGCTGCCGGATCTGGGGGACGAGCTCTCCCTGCTGGACCCTTTCCCCCGCTACGTGAGGTCCTGTCAGGCTCTCATCATCCCCGCGCGGTGCCGCTGCGCAGACCCCCGGCCCTCCGGACGCACCTCCCCAGAGGCCGGCGTGGCCAGCAGCGCGGAGGCCGCTGGCCTCTCCCCGCCGGGGCCGCCGTCCCCAGCCCGCCCCCCGCCCGCCCCGGAGCCTCAGCCCAGCCCCAGGCTCCCGCCGGACGTCTGCACCGGCGACCCCGCCGAGGCCCCCGCAGAGGAGCCCCCGGAGAAGGGCAGTCCCCTGGACCCGGCCAGGCCTCTGCAGGATGCCCCCGCCGGCCGGCTGGCCCCGCGGCCGCACGAGGAGGGCTGGAGCCTGCAGACCTCCGCGGGCCTCACGCTGGCCGAAGTCTACCTCATGATGGGCAAGCCCAGCAAGCTGCAGCTGGAGTACGACTGGCTGGCGGTGCCGGTGCCCGGGGAGCGCGCCGCCGGCCCCCGCGCCCCGCCCGCCGCCCGCCACACGCAGCGGCTCCTCAGCTGCCTCCTGAGGCTCATCTCCACCGAGGTCAACCCCCGGCTGGTGCGTGTGCCGGGGCAGCCCGGCCTGGGGAGAGGTGCCGTGGGGGGCGGGTCCGTGGACGGCCCTGAGCTGGGGCAGGGCTGGGCTGGGGCTCGTGGCCCCCATGTGCCTCCCGTGAAGCCAGGCACTGGCCGGCGCCCTTCCCTGCTCCCCGGCCCCAGCCGAGGCGGCTCGGCCTGGCCTGGTCTTCCCAGCGGGGCCTGAGTGTGGCGTGGCCCCAGGGTGGCGCGGGGTAACGGGGCCGGCCCGGCCTCTGCCCCTGGAGGGCCGTGGGGTCCGCCCGCTGAGCGGGACGGGCGTCTGGGCCGGCGGGTGCTCACTCTGCCCCACTGCTGGTGTCGAGGCAGCTGGTGTCACTTGCCCCACTCCCTGTCCTGCAGCCTGGCGCGCCCCAGGGCCGCGCCACCTGCCCCGTCACCCTGGTCTGTGGGCGCTGCCCAGCGGCGGGCGGGCTCCCCGAGAGCGCCAGCAGCCTGGGGGCTTCAGCACCCGCCTCTCCCCTGCCGGGGCGCTGGCTCGGCCCGTCCCCCGCTGAGGCTCCCTCTGCCTGTGTCCATCCCAGGCTCCGGAGGCGAGCGCCAGCTCCGCGGGGCCCGTGCGGCCCGCCCAGGAGGAGTCGTCCACCCCCCCGGGGAAGGGGGCGGCCGTCAGCTCGCGGAGCCCCCGCTGCCCGCGCAGCCAGGCTGCCCTGCGCGGTGGCAAGAGCTGTTCCCCCACCTCCGCGCCGTGCTCCCCAGGTGAGGCGGCCGGCCGGGAGGGCTGCAGCATGCCGGGGCCCTTGCCCTGGGCCGGGGCCGCCCCTTACTGCCGTGCTGGGGGACTGGGCAGGGCTGGCCGCGGCGTCTGCCCTTCCAGGTGCCTGCTGGGCGTTCAGTTTGCTGCTGGGCGGCCGCAGCTGGCCGCTCCCTGTGGCCCGGGCGGGAGAGTGCCGGCCACGGTGTGTGCTGTGGAGGCAGGTCTGCCCTTCCTGCCCAGGCTCCAGCACGGTGGCCGGGGCCTCGAAGGAGCCTGGCCGCCTGCTCAGGGCCCCGGCGCTGCCCGCCAGCGCCCGCGCCGTCTCACGCCCCCACAGGCCTGCGGAGGGCCCCGCGGCCCCTCCTGGTGGCCGGACCCACCAGCGCCGGGGGCAGCGACTCGGACGGCGGCCTCTTTGCCGTGCCCACGACCCTGCCGCCCAACAGCCGCCATGGGAAGCTCTTCTCCCCCAGCAGAGACTCGGAGCTGGCCCTGCGCCAGCACCTGAGCTCCATCAGCGTAAGGGCGGCCGGGGCGGGTGGCTGGGCGGCCGGGCAGCCGGGCAGCCCGGCGGGGGGCTCAGGCCGCGCTGCCCCCGCAGATGCAGTCAGATTTCTTTCTGCCGAAGCCCCGGAAGCTGCGGAACCGGCACCTGCGGAAGCCGCTGGTGGTGCAGGTCAGCCGCAGGGTCTGCAGCGGGGCGGCCGTGCCGGGCTGGGTTCCGGGCGCCCCGTCGGTCTGCCGGGCCCGGAGCAGCTCCTTGCGAACGCCCAGCGGACACATTGGCTGGGCCGGGACCAGCCAGAAGTCGGACCTTTGCTGAGCCCGGCAGGCGGGAGACCCGGGCGGCGGCCGGCGGGCAGCAGCCTCTGCGTCGGGCTGGGGGAGGCCGGGGCCGCTCTCGGAAGGGCTCCTGGTGAGGTGGCCGCGGCCCCCGCCAGCGGCCCTCGGGACCTCGGGCACGGGGAGCGATTGATGGGCGCGCGGTCAGCTCCCCTGGCCCCCCCTTTCCAGCGTGTGGACGTGGTTCCCAGCGGGTCTCCGGCCCTGTCTGGCCCCGATGCCTGGAGCCCCACCCTGCCCGGCCCCGCAGCCGTCCGTGGTCTGCTCCTGTGGTTGCAGCCTCCTGCCCAGCCCGCTGGCTCCCTTGGGTCCGGGCGTCCCTCTTCTGCCCGGCACTGGCCTCCAGAGCCACTTTCCCTGGGGGCGCCCCCGACCCGCCTTTCCTCCCGCAGAGAACCCTGCTCCCCCGACCCTCCGAGAGCCAGCCCCACAGCGTCTGCTCCTTCTCCATCCTGCCCAACTCCCCTGTGACAGGTGAGCGCTGCGCCCTGGCCGCCCCCGCCCGCCCAGCCTGGCCTCGGGGGGTGGCCAGCGGCTGCTTCCCTGGCCCTTTGGGGACGTCGGGTGCTTCCTGTCCACCTCGCGGCAAGCGCCGGGGACGGGGCTCCAGGGCGGCCGCGGGGCTGTGCGTGGGGCCCTGCTCCGGCAGGCGGGGCTGCCACGCACCCGGGCGCCCGTGCTGCTGGCCCATGTCCACGCCGACGTATCCCCGCAGGGGGAGGAGCCGCACTCTGGCCCTGCGGCCTCAGCTGGGGGCCGGGCACCCTGAGGCTGCCGGGCTGACCGGGCCGGGCCGGGCGCGGCCCTCTCCGGGCACCCGAGTCGGCTGAGGCCCCCGCGCTGGCTTCTCCGCAGGGAGGGGCTCGTTCCGGCCCATCCAGTCCGCCGTGCCCAAGGCCGCGCTGTCCCGGCCCATCGTGCCCAAGGTCCTCCCGCCCCCGGCCCCCGGCCCCCTGGCCGGTGAGTGTCCCCCCGCAAGAGCCCCGAGGCCCCGTGTTGCGGGCCGCGGGGCGCAGGCTCACGCCGCGTGTTGCCAGGTGCCATCGACCTGGCGGCGAAGAGCGCCGGCATCTTCCCGGGGAGCCCCCTGCCCATCCTGGACGCGGAGGGCTTGCCGGGCGTCTCCCCGCTGTCTGCGGACGAGGGGACGGCCGCTGTCCCGGGCCCAGACCCTGCCGGCGCCCGCCAGAACGTGGAGCCCCTGCCGCCCGCGCAGGTGAGTGGCTCGGGCCGCGGAGCCGGCAGCCCTGGGAAGGGGCGGTCCCTGAGGGGCTGCGCCCCGGGGGCGGGCGTGGTCAGGCTGGCCAGCTCTGCCCGGAGGGGGCTCCAGGGCCGGGAGCCGTCAGAGCGCGCCCGGGGCCAGGCCGGCCGGACACGTGGAGTCCAGGCTCGGGTTGCTGAGCGGCTGGCCTGGCCGGCAGCTGCAAGCCCAGGGTCAGCTGGCGCGTCCTGGCCGGCAGCGCTCCCCCAGCCCCGGGCCCGCTCTCCTGCCCGTGCTGGGGAGACAGCCTCGGCGCCACTGCGGAAGGCGGCTGCGCGGACGGGCCACCGGGACGGGGGGCGCCGGGCGGGCTGCTCACGGTCCTGCGCTCTCCCAGGGTGCGGGCGGCCCGTTCATCAGCGTCCCCCCGAGGCCTGCGCCGGAGCCCGTGACGGACAGCTTCCAGGTGCGCGCCTGCTGGCCCGGCCGGGCACCCGGCTGCGTCCCTCCCCTGCCCGCCCCCGCGAGGCCGACCTCACCCTGTCGGCAGCCTGGGCGTTCCGGTCTGAGAGGAGGGTCAGCAGGTGGTGCCCCCGGCCGCTGCCCGCTGCCACAGTGGAGCTGGAGCCGTTCCTTGGGGCGGCTCTGGCACTGCCACCCCCAGCGGCCGGCCGACCCTCCCGCTATCTCCGCAGGGCCCGCCGGTGCTTGCGCTCGCCGAGCTCTCCCGGCCGCCACCCCCCGACGGCCTCTCTGCGCCCCTGCCCGCGGCTGAGGCCTCCCGCACCCGGCTCTCGCCGCCCAACGTGTCCGCCCTGCTGGACATCTCCCTGCCCGGGCCGCCCGAGGACGTGCTGGCGCCGGGCGAGCCCACCTCGCAGATCAGCGACTCCATCATCGAGATCGCCATCAGCTCCGGCCAGTATGGTAGGCGGCCCGCGGGGCTCCGCCCTGGGCTGGCCCGGGCCGCCGCCCTCAGGGGGCCTGCCGGCCAGCCAGCACAGAGACCTGACCGAGGGTCTTGCGTGGCAGGTGAGGGAGTCCCCCTTTCTCCGGCGAAGCTGAGCGGCGGCGACAGCTCCAAGAGCCTCGCCTCCCCGTCTGGCAGCCCCCAGCCGGACTGGATCGCCTCCCCCACCCACGACCCCCAGTGGTGCCCCAGCGACCCCGCGGACTCGTCGCTCAGCAGCCTGTTAGGTGGGTGGGGCTGGGGGCAGTTCCGTGGGGCGGGCCTGTGCCCCTCCCCACCACCCCGCGTGCCCGCCCAGCCTCCAGGGGCCTGACCGCCGCCAGGGTAGGGCAGGAGGGGCCCTTGGCGGCCCGGCTGCGGTCTGCACGCTGTCCCGGGCAGGGGCCGGCCCCCGTGCCGTCCGGCCGAGCTCGCGGTACCCTTCGCCTGCGCGAGACCTGAGCAGGCGCCCCGGGCGAGCCCCGACGCGTGTGGAGAGCGGCCGGGCGCACGTCCCGGCATGAAGAGCAGCTTCCCTGCCAGGAGAGCCGCTCGGGCGGGGGCTGCGGGGCATGCGGGCGCGCAGGTGTGCTGGCTGGCGGTGGCGGACACGCTCTGCTCTGTGAGGGCCCGCTGTGCCCACACCGCGCGGCTCAGGCGCCCCCTCCCCGCAGCCAGCTTCGTCTCCCCGGAGAAGAGCCGCAGGCTGCTGCCGGCGCCCGGGACCACCAGCGGCAGCTCCCTGCTGGGCCCCAGCCTGCTGGACGGGAGCTCCAGGGACTCCTTCGTGTCCAGGTCCCTGGCCGACGTCGCGGAGGTGAGTGGGGCCCGCCCGGTGGCCGAGTTACTTGCCGAGTGCCTGGCGAGGCCGCCAGCCCTGACTCCAGAGGCCGCTGCCCCGCCCCGCCAGGGCCAGCGCGGCCGTCAGGGGGCGTCTCGGTGCCCGAAGCTCCCTCCGTGAAGTCTGGTGCTCAGCTCGCACCGGGGCTTTCCTGGGAGCTGCGGGGGAGGCCCAGCGCCTCCCCTCTCTGCCCTCCTCATTGGGCCCTGCCAGGCCCCTGCCTGCTGTTCTGCGCGGGAACGCGCCTCCCTTCGGCCCCGTGGCTCCCCGTGCGCCTGCGCCCCAGCACGCATGCGCGCCCCCGCCCCGTCGGGTCGGCCCCGGCACGGCGCCCGCCCACGCTGTCCCTCCGCAGGTCGTGGACTCCCAGCTGGCCTGCATGATGAGCGAGAACAGCGTGGACTACATCGCGCGCTTCAACGACCTGGCGCAGGAGCTGTCCGTCGCCGAGCCCGGCCGGCGGGAGGCGCTGTTTGACGGCGGCGGGGGCGGCCCCCCCGTCGGCGACCTCTCCCAGTGACGCGCGGCCTGTGGCCGTGGGGCGGCCTCCTCAGGCCCGGCGCCTCCGGGGACGTGCCCTGGGGGGGCGCGTCCACACAGCGGCCCCTCGGCGGCCGTCCCTGCCTCCTGGTCCAGCAGGCCCCTGCTGCGGCGGGTGCCCGGCCTGGGGGCGCTGCTCCCCACCCCACCCCCCGCGTGCCACGCCCCCGGGCCGCACCTCGGTGGCTTCTCCGCAGAGGTGGTGGGAGGACCCGGCATGGGCCTGGCCTCGGCCTGCTGCGGCCCGCCCCGCCCCGCCCCCACCTGGCCGGCTCTGCCTGACGCGTCTATGTCCTGGGCCGCCCCCGCCCCCGCTGGTCCCTCCCGGCCGTGCGCAGGGTGCTGGGCGGGCCAGCCAGGGCCGCAGCGGCCTCTGCAGCAGCCGTCCGTCGGGCAGCCCCCGCCCGGCGCCTGCACCCCGTGGCTGCCTGTTCAGGGGGTGCCGGCGAGGCACAGGCACCGAGGGGTGGGGGTGCCCCGAGACAGCCCGGTCCACCTCTGCCCCAGGGCGGCCCCTCGCCGTGCCCTGCAGCCGGGCTCTCTGTGTGCGGGTGGGTCCGCGCTCGGCCCGGGGCCTTGGCCGGTCAGGCGCTGCCCATTCAGATCTGGCCCAAGAAGCGCAGGGCAGAGCCAGAGCCGCGGACTCCTGAGGAAGCCTCCACAGCTTGGGAGTGGCCGCGTGGCCTGCCTCGCGCGCAGGGAGGCCGCAGCGCCTGGCTTGGCCGGCGGTGCGGTCAGCAGGTCGGCTTCCTGAAACCGCTGTCCGAGACGTGCTGCCCGCCCGCGGGGCCGAGGCAGCGAGTGGGTCGGTGGCGCTGTCACTGTGGTACTTGCCGGCAGGCGCGAGGTCAGTCCGGCCTGGGCAGCCTCGCCCACAGCACCCCAGCAGGGCTCTGTGGGACGTCCCGTGGGCCGGGAGCCAAGGGCCGGGCCCCAGGGTGCCGGAGGGCGGGCACGGCTGCAGGCCCGGACAGCTCGGTGGTTCTGGCCCCGCCAGGGCGCCGCTCGCCTGGGCGTCTCCACACGCTCGGAGGCGGCCGCTGCCGATGGTGATGCCCGCAGGGGCCGCGGCTCCCTGGCGTTCGGGCACCTGGTGGTGGGCAGGCCAGTCTGGCGGAAGCCTCTCCCTGCCCCTCTGACCCGCCGGTGCCTCCCCTGTCTGAGGGTGCACCAAGCGCTGGGCCTCGGGGCCTGCTGCCCCCACCACAGCCCGTCCTCGCGCTCCTCGGGGGCGCTCGGGCCTCGGCCTTGCCCCTCCTCGGCCAGGGCGCCGCCTCAGGGCCCGTCATTCTGCTCCGGGCTTCTGGTCCTCGGTGCGGCCACCTCTGCCCTGGTCACCCGAGTTCAGACCGAACGCGCCGAGGAGACCGCGGGGAGGCAGGGCGCGGGGACGGCAGCGTTTTTGAGACGTCGAGATTGTCACGTGCGTTTGTGGGGCGACAGGACACTTTGTCTTAAAAACCCTGCCGCCCCCGCAGGCAGACCAGCGGGCGCGCCCCGGAAGCACTACGGCGGGCTTGGCCAGGGCTGGCCGCCATGTCGCCCGAGGTCCGGCCCCTTGAGATGTGAATTTGTTTTATAGGTTATAAATATGCAGCGTATGTATAAAGCAGAATGCCTGCCCTTCCTGGTTATTTTTTGTACCATATTGTAAATTATATTATTTATTCTTTACCAATTTTGGGAATAAAAGGTGTTTTGGTTATTTAATATAATAAACAAAAACTGTTAAGCTTCTTATGTTTAAATTTCCAGTTCAGCCTGTAAATCTGTTTTTATTATTGTGCATAAATACATACTAATACTTGATCTAACAGCGCCGCTTCTGCCTTTTCTTTCAGGGCGCCCCTAACGAGCACCCGCGGGCGCGGGCCGGGCCTGGCCGGGGCGCTCGGACTCGCCCGCCGTCCCCTGCGGCCAGGTGGGCGGACGCGCTCGGCCCGGCGCGGGGGGCTGGAGCCTGGGGCCCCGCCCCCTGCCGGCTGCCGTCCATTGTCGGCGCGCGACGCGGGGAGCGGCACCTGCTTCCGCCAATAGGCTGCGGAGGCGGCGCGGGCCTCCCCGAGCCGCCCTCCCGTTGGGGGCGGGGCCCGCCGTCGCGATAGGTGGCGGCGGCGTGACGGGCGGCGGCGGCGCCCAATGGGCGCGGGTGGGCGGGCCTCGGCGGCGCGCGGCGAGCGGGAAGCGCGGCGCGGCGGCCGGGAGGCGCGGAGCGGGCGACATGTTCCAGGGCGCGGAGAGCGAGGGCGGCCGCGGCGGCTCCAGGTGGGACGCGGCTGTCGGGACCCGCGAGGCGAGGGCGGCGGCGGCGCTGCGGGGCGGCGGTCGGCGGGGCGCGGCGGCGGGGCCTCCCAGAGGTCGGGGTGCGCCCGGCGCGCGAGGACGGCCCCCTTTGTCCCCGCCGCCCGGCCCTGGGGACGCCGCGCCTGCGGGCTCCGAGTCCCCAAGTCGCCGCTGCGCCGTCCCGCCCCCGGGGCTTCCCCTGGAGGAGGGCGCGCGTCTGCGGGCGCCGGGGACCCCCGGCCGCGCCTCCCGCGGTCCCGGGCCTGTCCCCGCGGGGGCGTGCGTGGAGAGCTCGGGGGCGTGGCCCGCGCCGCCCGCCGCCCGGGGCTCTCGGGTTTGCCCAGGTGAGAGCCGCGGCCACCCCGGGGCTCTTCCCTGTCGCTGCCCCTCACCCTGTTGAAGGGGCGACGCGGGGGCACCCGCGCCCCAGCGCGCCTGGCCGGGGTTCAGGCCCGGGCACCGAGGGGGCTGGCCGGAAGCGGCACCGGCAGGCGGGCGGCCCTGGCCACGTCCCCGTGGTGCGTGGGGCCTCGCTCAGGGGCCTGGATAAACGCGGGGTTCACAGCTCCCTCGCGGCCCCCGGGCTGGTGCCAACCGCGTCCTCGCGAGGCAGGCGCCTTGCCGCAGCCTCACGCCCGCCTGTGCTCGCAGCGCCGTGAAGCCCGGAGAGCCCGGCGGCCCGGGAGAAGCCGCGCCCGCCAGCAGGCCCCACAGGATGGCGTCCAGTATCTTCGGGCCGTCCGAGGAGCCTCAGAACGTCCCTAAGAGGACCAACCCGCCAGGTAGGGCCGCGGTCCTTGACCGTCCCCTGCGGGCGCCCCTCGGGCTTCCTGTCACCGTCCACACTGGAGGCTCCGGGGCGGGACGGGTCAGCCTCGAGGGCGACGTTCTCAAGGGCCCCTCACTGTCCACAGGCCGAGGGCCTGGGGGCGGCGACAGGTCTGCAGCCTCCGAACGCTTCTCCCCGAGACTCCCTTTACCGGTTGTTGGGGTTGGACAGGGCCGGGGGCGGCCACGGGACCCTCAGCCAGGGTCTGCCCCCCACTCTGGGCTGGTCTTTTCCGAGCAGACCCAGAGGGCGGGAGGCGCGTGGCTGCGGCTGCGGTGCTGGGCGGTGGGTGGGGTGGGGCGTGGGGGCAGGAGCCAGCGGCCGGGGCCCCGCTGCCACCGGGGGCAGCCCAGCAGCTGCCCGCTCCGGGCAGTGCTCGAAGGAGCCGGCTGCCCGAGCACCGGGGTGCGCTGCCCCCAGGCCCGCGTGTCTCGGCCCTCGGGGACTGGCGTGGCCCAGATCGATGAGGGCGGGCGGCGGCGTCACCCCACGGGAGGGCACTGAGGCTCCCCGCGGACCAGGGCCTGCGGCACCCGCCAGCCCGAGTGGGCCTTTTGGGCGCCGCCTGAGGCTGCAGCGGCCCCTGCCCGGCGGGCTGAGTGGACAGCACGTCTGTGGGCCCCGCCTGGCCTGCCGGACGCCCTCAGGGACTCCTGCGTGGCCCCCCGCGGCTCGAAGACATTCGGCCAAATACCTGGAACGGAAGCTCAAAGTAAAACGTTTTTTCTTCAAGAAGATCCTGTTCGACATCTGTTGTCCGACCGGACCCGACGTAGCCGTGGGGCGGCCTGGGCAGAGTGCAGAGGGGTGCAGGCGCCATGTCCAGCTCACGCAGCGGAGTGGCTGCGCCAGCTCCCGGCTGCAGAGCGCTGCCCGCCTGACCGGGCTGCTCCAGTGCACGGCAGGGCCAGGCTGGGGCTCGGCCGGGGGGCACGTGCGCGCCAAAATGGCAGGAGCAGCCCCGTGCTGGCCGGCGGGCTCAGGCGGGAGGGTGCCCCAGGTCTGCTCTGGAGCCTCGAGTGGGCGCGAACAGCCGCTGGGGGTGAGCGGCAAGAAGCCCTCCTTCGGGGCGCCAGCGGCGCATCCACAGCGCAGGCCCCAGCGTCGTGGGCGTCGGGCCCCGGCTGGGCAGGTGCGGGTCTGGGGCCCGCAAAGGCCGGTCACTCGTGGAGGACACAGCGGGCCACGGGCAGCTCTTGGGGTGCCGGGCTGGGTACCAAGCCACAGCTCGGAAGAAGGGGCGTCACCCCAGAACTGTCCACTCCGGGTCGCCGAGTCCCTCACACTGGTGGTCGGCCTGGGTCCCTGGCCCGGTGCGGCCGAGCGCTGATGAAACCTCCAGGCCACGGGCCGGCCAGCTCAGCGGCCGCCTGCTGCCTCTGCTCTGGACACGCTTTGCGGGCGTGAGGGCCCCTAGTGGGAGCGCTGTCCTCAGGCGTCTGCCGTCCGGCCACGGGGCCCCGCTCTCACGCTCTGGCCGTCCTGCAGGGGGCAAGGGGAGCGGCATCTTTGATGGTGCCAGCCCGCTGCAGGCGCGGCAGCGTCCGAATCCCCCCGGCGGGAAGACCAGCGACATCTTCGGGTCCCCGGTTGCCGCAACAGCACCCTCGGCGCACCCAAACAAGCCCAAGGTAGGGCGGGGGCAGCGCGGGGCCCAGACAGCGGGGCGTGGGACGCGACTCAGGCGCTGCCGCGGCCGAGCGGTCGGGGCGGCAGGAGACTGGGGCCGAGCCCCGGCACGGGGAGCCTGCCGGTCAGCTCGGGCAGGGTGGATGCCGCTCCCGCAGTGCCGGCCCCAGCTGGGCGCGGACACCAACCCTGCACCCCTGCCGTGGGACGCCCTGCTGTGGGGTGCAGCGGGGCCTGAGGCCTGAGCGCGTCGCCGGCTTCGTGGGTTGGGGGCGCCTGTGGGGTCTGCAGGCGGTTTCACGAGCCCAGCCGGCCGCCGTCGGTGGGTGAGTAGTCGCAGGCCCTGCCCGCCGCTGAGCCGCCCGCCTTGTTGCAGGACCACGTCTTCGTGTGCGGAGGGGGAGACCCGGAGGCCGACCCAAGCGGTGAGCTGCGGCCGGGGGTGGCATTGGCGGATCCAACTCAGAAAAGGGGGTGGAGGGTGCCGGGGCGCCTCCTTCGGGTCACCCGAGGAAGCAGGCAGGCGGTGGCCTGGACATGGCGGGCCGACCCACTGGGCTCCAGCTGGCGTGGGCGCTCACCCGGCTGTGGGGCACCATTGCCCGCGAACGGTGCCCCCGACCGGCGCGGCAGCAGGGGCGGGCACCCCGAGCAAGAGAAGGTGACACTCACTTCGGGGCGTCGATGGCGGTGAGCCCCACTGCACGCGGGTCAGGAGCCACCTCGGGCGTCCCCGGGGCCCCGTGAGTCCCGCGCCCTGCCTGCCTGACGGCCCCGCCTCTGTCCACAGCTGCTGAGGAGGCCGGCGCCCGGGCTGCGGGGGGCCCGGCGCCCGCCCTGGACCTGCACGAGCCCCGACTGGGCCCGCGGCCGCGCTCCCACAACAAGGTGCTCCACCCGCCGGGAGGCAAGTCCAGCATCTCCTTCTACTAAGGCCCCGGGCCCGGGGCGGGGTGCAGGCTGCGCCTCCCCGGGTCGAGCCTCTGCGTCCGGGGGTCTGGGGCGGCGGGCCCCGGGGGCACTCAGGTCACGGGGTTCAAAGCCTCCAGAAGAACCAGAACAGCTGGGGACGGGGGCCGCCTGCTTCCCTCGGCGCCCGACTCCCCGGGCTGTGCCCGCCTGCGGCCCCGTCTACCCGAGGCACCTGCTTCTCGCAGGCTCCTCTCGGCCGCGCCGCCCCGGACGCTGCTCGGGCTTTGGTTCTCCTGGGCGCGCCCAGTGATGGGCGGCCCCCCCACCCGTGCCTTACTCTCCCTGGGGGTGGGGGGAGCCGGGGCTCTGGGGTGTTTCCGATGCCCGGAAAAGCCCGCGGCTCGGGCGCGCCAGAGGAAGGAGACGGGCGGCCCTTCCCCAGCCTGGGGAGCCCGGTGGCCTCGGCCAGGAGGTGAAGTAGCGGGCGGTGCCCTCGGAGCCGGCTGCTTCCGCCTTTGCCAGCTGCGGCGACTCCCGAGAGTCGGGGTGCTCCGTCTGTCAAACACACCCCCCTTGGCTCCCGGGGCCACAGGCTCCCTGCACCTCGCGCGTGTTGGGCCACGGCAGACCAGAGGTTCTGGCCAGCGGGTGCTTGGCAGAGGCCTGCAGGCCAGCGCAGGCGCAGCGGGGACCCCGGGCCGTTCTGATGCTCCGAGCAGCGGCTCTCGCCCCGTTTCCCTGCAGCGGCCTCACACCCAGCGTCCTTTGGTGGTTGGCAATTGGTAGGAACGGTAGGGTTTCAGGGCATTTTCCCCGTTAGAACGTAGTGAGTGGCGGTCAGAGAACATCTGGAAACGGGCGCCGGGTGCTCAGCAGGCGCCTCCCTGGCCGCGGCGGCTCCCGTGAACACCTGCGGGGCGCCGAAAGCCCGCTGCCGGGCTGGTCTCCGGGTCACGTTGAGCAGTCACCTTTTTATGCCTTAAAACTTGAGGTGTGTTTGGTGCCAACTTTTTTCTAGAGCTGTACCCCAAAACCAGCAGACCCGTGTCCCCGCCACAGCGACTCGGGCCGGGCTGTGACCGGAGCGCCATTAAACGTTGTGCAACCTGCCGTGTCCGTGCCGTGTCTGTCCCCGCGCGTCCGCGCTGAGGCCCACCGGTGGGGTCCAGCCGGGGGACCCCACACACCGCCCCAGACCACGGGGCTCAAGGCTCGCTGGGAGCCGGCGTGGGGTGGGGTCGGGACACCCCGCTGGCCCTTGTCCTCGGTCCTGTGTCCCTGGGGGTGTGGCCCTGTTTGGGGCGAGGCCACAGAGATTCAAGCTTCAGGGGGCGTGGCCAGCGGGGCAGGGCGTCCCCTTCACAGGCCTTCGTGCTGGAACGGCCTCGCGGGCAGGGCTGGGCTGTGCCCAGCCGGGAGTGGACGCCAGGGTGACTCACCCCCCTGAGGGCCCTCAGGTGGCCTGGGGCAGCCTTCCCCTGGGCCCTGAGCGCGGACTCCGCGTGAGAGGAAGTTTAAGTCCTTCCGGGCAACTCCTGAACTTGGGTCTCAAACTTTCCACCCGGTTACAAGGAAGACTGGCGGGGGCAGCCTGCGCCAGAGACCCCGCACCCTGCGGCTGCGCCCCTCGGGCCAGCGCGTCCAACCCGAGCGGCCTCTCTGGCCGAGGGCAGGAGGCTGGCGCTGCCCGCGTGGGAACCGCTCAGCTGGGCAAAGGGGCAGCGGCGCCCCCGGGGACCCCCAAGGGGACGCCCCCGCCGTCGCCCCCAGAAAGCCCCCTCGGGCGTCCCGGGAGGCCGCCCCGCGCCGAGGGCCCCGCCCCTGGCGGGCGCGGGGCGGGGGCTTCCGGCGCGGCGCGGCGGGGCGGGACTTCCGGCCGCTGAGTGACGGGCGCGCCCAGCTGCGGCGGCGGAGCCCGGGCGGCGGCGGACGGGCCGCGGCCTGCGGACTCGGGCGGCGGCGGGCCGCGCGCGGCGGCCGCGATGATGGAGCTGCAGATGGACGAGGGCGGCGGCGCGGCGGTGTACCAGGACGACTACTGCTCGGGCTCGGCCATGTCGGAGCGCGTGTCGGGCCTGGCGGGCTCCATCTACCGCGAGTTCGAGCGCCTCATCCACTGCTACGACGAGGAGGTGGTCAAGGAGCTCATGCCGCTGGTGGTCACCGTGCTGGAGAACCTGGACTCGGTGCTCAGCGAGAACCAGGAGCACGAGGTGGAGCTGGAGCTGCTGCGCGAGGACAACGAGCAGCTGCTCACCCAGTACGAGCGCGAGAAGGCGCTGCGCAAGCAGGCGGAGGAGGTGCGTGCGGCGGGCCGCGGAGGCCCGGCCGGCCCCGGCCCCCGCCCCGGCCCCCGCCCCCGCCTGCTCCGCGCCCGCGCCGGCTCCGTGGGGCGCCGCCCCACCCGGCTCTGCCGCAGCGGCGGCGCCCGGGACGGCGGCGGGCGGGCCTCTGTCCCTGGGGGGCGGCCGCCGGGTGGGGGTCTGCGGGCTGGAGCGGAAGGCGCCTGCCCCTGCCCCGCCGGGCCTTCCCGCCGCCCACCAGCCGCCTGCGCCGCGGGGGAGGGGCCTCTTCCGTCCCGGGCTCCCGCGGCCTCGTCCTCCCGGCGGTCAGGAGGCTGCGGCCGCGCCGGTGGCGATCAGGGTGCCCCCCGCCCCCCCTTAGCGCGGCTTATTCGGCTTTTGGGGTCTGTGTGTCTGTCGAGAGGCTGCTGTCCGTGGTGGGGGTCAGGCCGTGCCTCGTTGGGGGCGCGGCCCACGCTCTCTGCCGCCGTCCCGGGACAGCTTCTGGGGGGCGAGCTGCCCCCAGCCCTGGGGCCCGGCGGCAGCCCCCACCCCACCCCGCCCCTGCCTGCGGGGGCGCGGGCAGCGCTGACACCGGCGGGCGTGGGCTGGGGCAGGGCCAGTGCTGGTGTCCAGTGGCCGCAGCCTGGAGGACAGGACGCGGCTGGGCGCAGGTGCCCTGAGCTGCCGCAGCCTGTCCCCGCCGTCCCTGCGCCTGGCCGTGGGCACAGCGGGTCCCGGGAGCGGGTCTGGGCTGGTTTCTGGGCTCCCCAGAGACCCTGGTGCTGCCTCTTCCGGGTGACGTGCCCCGCGGCCGCCTCTCCGGGACAGGAGCGGCCAGCCCCGGCTGCAGCTCCTCTCCCCCGGCCCCGTGACCCGACCTTGGCTGAGCAAAGCGCCCGTGGCCCCGGCCCAGGCTTCCCAGTGTCCCCGGAGCCCCCACAGCTGTCCCGGAGGAGCCCAGATCTGGGGCCCTGCGCAGAGGGCTGTGGGGGGAGGGCCGGCTGCAGGGAGAGCCTGAGGCGGCCTCGAGCCCCCAGCTCTGGCCCAGCCGCGCCTGCCCGGGGCCTCCCTGCCAGCCAGGCGCCAGGCCAAGGTGGCCCTGCGTGTTCCCGGGGCCGGGCGGGGAGGGCCCTGGGCCCGGCTGTGGGGCGGCGGCAGGCCGGGCGGCGGCTTCCAGGTCTCGGTTTCTAGGGTAGATTCGTTTTCCTCTATTTTTTAAGTTTTATTACACTGTTTTGAAGTAATTTGCGGAAAAGCTGCAAAACTAACTCTCTGTGCCAGCTTGCCCGGCTGCGCTCTCTGCCCCGTGACCTTGACAAGGTCACGCCAGGAGGTCGGAGGTCGGCGTGGTGGCGGCTGCCCCTCCCCGCGGCCCCGCTCCTGGTGGTGGACGTTCCTGCTCCCGCTGCCCCGCGCAGCCAGGCGTTCCGCTCAGCCAGCTCTTGCTGTCCGGGGAGCTTTGATCCCCTGCAGTTTAAGTGGCGGCCCTGGGCCCGGTCACGCTGCAGGCGAGGCAGGACGGGCCTGCGGGCAGGTCAGGCTCTGGTCTTGCGGGGGCCTGAGGGCGGGGCTGGCAGCCGGGCCCCCCCGAGGGAGGGCCCCGCAGTAAGGCGAAGAGAGCCCGGTACCCGCTCCCGGCGCAGGAGCTGCTTTGCACGTTCTGGAACCTTCTCTCAGTGCGTGCTCTGGCTCCCCTCAGCAGGGCGCGGGCTGGGGTCCCCCCACTGCCCCGCGCACCCCAGACACCAGGCCTGGCGCCTCCTCGGCCCCGAGCTGCCTTCCTCTTCTGGGGCTCCTCCTGGTCGGCTGAGGCTCTAGGGTGCCGCGGGCCGCCCTGGGCGCCCCGTCCCCGCACCGGCCCACTGCCTTGCATGGGAGCCTTTCCGTCTCCTCTTCCTGGGGCGGCCCGGAGGCCAGGCCCGCTCACCCCGCCTGGGCGCTCTCCCCTCGGGGCTCAGGCGCTGGCAACTGGCCCGTTGGCCCCGGGGCAGGCCCCGCCCCTGCGGGCAGCCGGGGGAGAGCACTCTCCTCGAGCCCAGGAGGTCGGCGGCTGCGGGTGCGGGGACGGGGCTTTGCTGGCTGCCATGAGGCGCCGTGTCCGCGGCCCCGCGGCCCTGCCTGCCCGGAGAGCGGGCTCACCTTGGGCCCCAGTCCCGGCTCTGAGTGCCCGCCCTGCTCTCGAGACCGCCTCGGCCACGCTCTGAGAACAAGAAGCGGGTTTTGTTGGGGGCGCTCCAACCGCACAGCGGCCTGTGCCCTTCGAGTGGGAGGGGGCTCTCACGGGCGAGGGGCAGACCCCACCTGCCCGTCCCCAGGGCCCCAGGCGGCCTCCAGACCAGCCCCCGGGTGACCGCCAAGGCCCAGCCCAGCCCTGGGGTCACACTCTGGCCACTGAGCCCTGCTTCCTCGCAGCCCCGCCTCGCAGGACCCCCGGGAGCCCCTGAACCCCGAGAGCCCCAGGAGCCCCCGAGCACCCGGAGCCTCTGAACCCTGGGAGCCCCTGAACCCCGAGAGCCCCGAGCCCGCTGACCTTATGCCCCGTGGCCAGTGAGAGCACTTTGAAAACAGCTGCTCGACTTCCTGACTTGGTCTGGCTCGTCGCTGCCCACTAGGCCCGGCTTCTGCCCTCTGCCCTCCCGCGGGCCAGCCCACCCTCTGCGGCGGGCTCCACGGTGCCCCCTCGGGCTGGGGACCACCCAGCGCTCCCCAGGCTCTGGGTCAGTGGCGGTCCTGCCCGGGCGACGCCTCAGGCCCGCGAGTGATTGCGCGAGGCCTCCCTTGGCGAGAGAGAAGGCAGGTCCCTCTGGAAACCACTCAGAAGGCGACCGACGGCAGGCGTCCGGCCCGGCGAGGCCCTGGGGCCGGTGGGGTGGCCGCGCGCCTTCCAGGCGGGAGCAGCGGCCGAGCACCGGGGCCTCGTGCTCAAGCCCGGGCTGCGGGGCGACCCCAGCCGCTCCCCACACCTCCCTCCCCGCGCAGAAGTTCATCGAGTTCGAAGATGCCCTGGAGCAGGAGAAGAAGGAGCTGCAGACGCAGGTGGAGCGCTACGAGCTGCAGACGCGCCAGCTGGAGCTCAAGGCCAAGAGCTGCGCAGACCAGCGTGAGTGCGGCCCCTGCGGCCGGGCCTGCCTGGGGCCGGGCCCCTCCGGCCAAGAGCCAGTCTCGCGCCTTCGCGGGCCCCGCCCGCCTTGGCCGCTGCGGGGCTGCCAGGACGCGCTCGTGGGGGGCCCTCTGGCTCTTACTTAAAAAGAAAAACCCAAAACGGCCTTACCAGCTGTTACGGCCCGCTTGCCCCCATCTCGGGCGGCCACCCTCCCGTGCCCAGCGCCCCCACTCTGGTATTATCTCGTGGGTGTGTCTCAGCTAGGATCCCCTCCGCAGGCCAAGCCCAGCTGCCGGGCCCCTCACTGTGCCCACGGCTGTTTTGGTGAATGTCCACCGACTGCTTTTGCTTTGGTTTCCTTTGCCCTGCTGTTCCGGGACGTGCCACTTGTCTGCCTCTGGGTTGTCTTGTGGTTTCGGAGCTTAGATTGAAGCAGTTGATCCATTTGCAGCTTTCACATATCCAGTTAGTGTGATCCTTTTCTCTCCTGTGTGTTTTCTCAGCACCATTTGCTAAAGAGACTTCGCTGTTGTGTGGTCACAGCTGTTGTCAATATACGTGGGGGTTTGTTTTTCGTCTTTATCTGTGTCTACTTTTAGTCTAATGCCATGCTGTTTTACTAACTGTCACTCTGCAGCATAGCTTAAATTCCAGAATCCACTGCTGAGGGGAGCAGCAGGGAGATAGGAGAGGTCTGCTGTGCCCTGTGGGTCCGCTCCCTGGCCGGGGTTGCACTCAGGCTGCAGTGGTGACAGCCTGAGACTCGACCCCCAGGCCTCCCAGGGAGGCCCCCCTCAAAGTTGATTTGGATTGCTCTTTCATGATCTGCAAATGGGTCCCACTGGTGGAACCCCATCATGACTGTCAGTGTGAGGAGTGTGGTGGGGGTAGAGGAACAGCCTGCGCTCTCGAGTGGGGAGGAAGGGGATTGATTGTTCTCAGAGCTCCTCTTCTTCCCAGAAGTCTTTGTTTAGGCTAAGCTGCCCAAGTTATGATGACCTGTGTGTCTCCACCTTTCATGTGGAGTAGCTCTGGCGAGTGAGAGCTGGCTACCTTCCTGGACGACAGGTGTTTCCACTTGTCTGAAAAGTTAAAATAAGTCGGGGGCAGATGGCGTGAGGTGCTGTCGTACCCCAGCCAGACCAGCAGACACTTCGCTGAGGCCGGCGCCGTGCCGGGCGCGGACACGCTGGGGCCTCGCTGTGCAGGGGCCATGGCCCGACCGTAGCTGCACAGAGCCAGCAGCCCTTGGCCTGCAGCGCTCCCCACATGTGCAGACTCCGCTCTCCCCGAGGCGTGGGCCCGAGGGAAGCCATCCAGGCCGCGCGGGGCCCTGGGCACCTGGGTGAAGCCTGGGGCACCCGCGGCTGGGGGAGGCCCCGCACGGCGGGAGTGAGGCCTCTGCCAGGAACGGCAGGGCGCGGCGCAGTCACCAGGCTGGCGTGCGGGGTCCTGGGCCCGCGTCTGGGCAGCCCATGCAGGGCCAGAGGGCACCGCCTGGGTGTGGCCGGGCCACCTCTGCTGGCCTGCGCTGGGCACAGGGCGCCCCCCCCGGGCCCACACCAGCCGGCCGGCGCGGGTCTCCTGGGGCCTCCCCGGCCCGTCTCCGGCCGAGGCGCGGCCGCCTGTGCCCAGAGCGCGCAGCCGCGCCACCGCCGGCCTCTGTCCGCAGTCTCCCGGCTGGAGGAGCGCGAGGCGGAGATGAAGAAGGAGTACAATGCTCTGCACCAGCGGCACACGGAGGTGGGTGCTGGGCCCCGCCCGCCCGGCTCCCGGCTCCCTGGCCCGCGGCCGCTGTCCCGGGGCCGTCCCCAGCCGCCCGGGCGGGCACTCAGGCGGACGCTGCTGCCCGCAGATGATCCAGACCTACGTGGGGCACATCGAGAGAGCCAAGCTGCAGCAGGCCGGGAGCGGCGGCCAGACCGAGGGCAGCCTGCCGGGGCGGAGGTGAGCCGGGCGGGCGGCGTGAGGGCCACTGCCCCTCCCCGCTGGGTGGGACTCGGAGCCCAGCCGGAGCCGACCTGGGCAGCCGGCCGGGACCCCAGCCCGCTGCACCCAGACTGCCCTGTGGCGAGGCCACACGCAGACTCAGCGGGGTGAGGGGGCAGTTGTCCCTGGGCACAGCCCCGGCACCTGGTGGCCGCGGGCGGAGGACGCTGCCCGGCCGGGGCGGGCCTCACCGGGGGTGGGGGAGACGGCTGCGGGCAGCTCCTCCTCCTCTGGACGGGTCAGGATGAAACCTGGCCCCGGGCCGTGCGTGGGACAGATGGGGGGAGACCCCCAGGGCCTCATCAGCTGAGGGGCGGGCCCGGGGGGCGTGAGACTTCCGTGACCCCTCAACACAGGCCTGGGGGGACAGAACCTCGGCAGCAAGGGCAGGCCACTCCGGGGTGCAGACCCCAAGGGCTGGACCGGACGCCCCACGCTGCAGCCCCAGGCTGGGGGCTTGGCCCAGCTGCCCCTCCTGCAGGCAGTGCCGCGGCCCTGGGGCCTGGGGACAGCGGAGGTCGTCAGCTGGAAGGCAGGTGTGGGGGTGCAACCCGCCGGCCGCTCGGGCTGGCAGCCTCTGGACGCCTCCTGCGGGGGGAGGGGCCCAGCCGGGCACTGCTGGACATAGGGGAGCGGGGCGTGCCCGGAGGGGCCGCGCATCCCCTGCGCAGGCCTGTCTGGGAGCCGGCCTCTGGGCCCAGGCCCGGAATCAGGAGTCCTGGGGGGCTGGGCAGCTCCCCAGAGCGCTCGCGAGCGGAGCCTCGAAGGGCAGCGGCTGGCACTGTCCTCCGACCCTGGCCAGCAGCCCGTGCCCGGGAGCGCCCACCACCGGGACCAGCCCCGGACCGCAGGGTGACGTGGCCTCAGCCAAGGCAGGGGCTGCCCCGAGGTCCCGGCTGGACCCCGCCGTCCGGCTCCCTCCCCGGGGTGGCAGGCCCGGCCCCCAGCGCTGTAGGAGCCCCGATGCCTGGCCGTGCGTGCCCTGCGTCGGGGGCACCTGCTGCCCGTCATGGCTCCAGCTGCCATGCGGAGCCGCCCTGGACCGAGCCCTCCCGCAGCCCTCGCGGGTCAGAGCAGCCTGCCCAGGGAGGAGGCCCCCCGCGGCCGTCTGCCTCCAGGGCCTGGTCCCTCCGGGCGGCCAGCAGCACCCCGCAGCCAGCCGTGGCCTGGAACCAGCCAGCCCATGAGGCCCCCGCAGCTGGACCTGGCGTGGCCTGGGCCCTCCCCCAGCCTGCTCCACGCCGCCCCGGCGGCCTCTGCCTCGCCCCCCAGCCGGTCTCCGCTGGGCCCCGGGCCTGGCACTGGCACGGCCCAGAGGGGGTGGGGGTGCCGTGGCTGGGCCCTGGGGTGCGGAGGTGGGGCGCCCCGAGGCATGGCCGCGTGCTGACCTGCCGTCTCGTCTCTCCTGCCCGCTGCCGCCCAGCCCCCGCCAGTCCTGGAGAAAGAGGTAAGCGCGGGCGCTGCCAGGGCACCGCGGGCAGGCGGGCTTGGCGCACCCCGCTCACAGCCCTGGACACGCAGCTCCGCCGCCCGCAGCGCCGGGCCTGACCGCGCCCTCTCCCCTGCAGCAGGAAGGAGCGCCCCACCTCTCTGAACGTGTTCCCGCTGACCGACGGCATGGTAGGTGCTCGGGCGGGGCGGGCCAGGCCAGCTGGACCCCGTGCAGGCCGCGTGTCTGTCGGGCCGGCCCCCGGGGACTGGGCCCGAGCGTCTGAGGCGGCCCCTTCCCTGGGCAGGTGGGGCCGGGCCCGCCGCCAGGAGGGTGCACGCCCCGGCTGTGCACGGTGGCCCGGGGCGCCCAGGAGGCCCCCGCAGGCGCTGCCTGTGGCCGCGTGCCCAGGACCCATGGCCTCAGCCGGGTCTGGTCTGCGCACGCCGACTCGGGCGGGGAGCCGTCTGCTTCCGCTTGGCTGCCCCCGGGACAGAGGCCGCCCCCCAACAGGCCGCCGGAAGCTCCCGCCGCTGAGCTGCCGGCTGTGTGCCCCACCGTGGCCAGCGGCCTCATGGCCCCGCAGACCGGCCCGCACGGGCGTCTCGGCGACGGGCTGTCGCCTGGTGCCGCAGGCGGGCGCCCCGTGGAGCTCACCGCGTCAGCTGTTCTAGTTCATAGACGTGTCTCACTTGATTTTTGTTTTTTAAACAATCACATTTAAGTTCTTTTTATTTCACATTCTGTGTTTTAAAGTTTTTCTAATTTCTTAATTTCTGTTTTGTCCAGTTTTCTGTTCCGCGTGCCGTGTTTTCAGTGTTGGCCGGGCGGCCTGCGCACGCGCGCAGATGACCGCCGGGCGGGCGCGCTCTGCGTGTCGGTGTTTAGCAGGGTGAGCGGTCGGCCTTAGGTGAGTGGTGGCCGCCGGGCGTGGGAGGCCGACGCCGGGCAGGTCGCCACAGCAGGAGGCCCGGCCGGACCACAGGCGGCCGGTGGTGCCCGCCTCTGGGGCAAGGCGCCAGGCTGGGGCCTCTGCCCGCAGTCACCCGCGGGCACCCGAGCGTCCTCTGCCCAGCCGCGACCACCACGGACGTCTCCAGGTGCCAGCAGCGGCCCCGGGGACATGGGCGCATGCCCAGTTGGCCGCCACTGGCCGAGGGTGCTAGGGGGTCGCAAGGGGCAGGGGTCTCGGCTGCGGACCAGGCAGAATCTCTGTCCTCCGCCGGCTCGGGCAGTGTCTGCCTGCAGACCCACGGTGGGGGGCAGAGCTGGCCCCTCAAGGCGGCCACAGCCCTCCCAGGGCGGCAGAGGTGGATGCGGCGGCCGGGGGCTTGCTGCGTGAGGGCAGGGCCAGCTGCGCCCCCCACCTCCTGCTGCCAGGCTCTCTGGGAGGTGCCCCTGGGGACGGCGGGCCACGCCCGAGGCAGAGGGGAGGGTTGATGTCCAGGAGCTGCTGGATGGCTGGGCGCCCCTCGCGGGAGCGGCGCACAGACCCACGGCGGCGGGCAGCTGGGGCGGGCAGGCCTCGGCCCCCACAGCGCGGTCAGCTGCCGTTCCCAGGCGCCAGGGTGTCTCCCTCCCGGGGTGTTTGGGGGTGGCGTCCCCACGGACGTGGGCGCGGGCTCCAGCCCGTTTGAGTCGGTGACCGCCAGCAGTGGAGCCGTGGGGCGTCTCCGGGGGCCACGCACGGAGCGGGGTGCAGGCGGGCTAGGCTGGCACCCCCAGGAGGCCCCGCTCGGGGCCGGTCAGCACCTGGCGTCCCTCGCGCGCAGCCCGCTGTCAGGGAGCGCAGGCTGGGAGCCCCGTGAGGCCGCCCGGGGGCCGGCGGGAGGACAGTGCGCACCTGCTCGGGCGGGCGGGGCGGACCAGCCTCCCGTGCTTGGTGCAGGGTCTGCAGGACGAGATGTCCGAGTCCGGCCAGTCCTCGGCCGCGGCCACGCCCAGCACCGCCGGCACCAAGTCCAACACGCCCACGTCCTCCGTGCCCTCGGCCGCGGCCACGCCCCTCAACGAGAGCCTGCAGCCGCTGGGCGGCCACAGTGGGGGCCCCAAGAGCGGCAGGCGGGCCCGGGAGAAGCGCAACAGCCGCAACATGGAGGTGCAGGTGGCCCAGGAGATGCGCCACGTCAGCATAGGTGGGCCCGCCCGCCCGCCCGGCCCCCCCGGCGCCCGCCCCGCCCCGGGAAGCCTCCGGCCGGCACATCCTAGGGCCCAAGCTCCGGGGCGCCCTGGTCCCCAGTCTAGCACAGGGGTCGGGCCGGGGCTTGCTCAGGACGGGCGGGTCCTGTGGCCTGGGGTCCGGCCTGCTGCAGCCACCTCGGGTCCGACGGGCGGGAGGAGCACTGGCCTCAGTGCTGGCTGGAGGGGCCTGAGGCCGGGCAGCGGGAGGCCGGCCCTGAGCGCCCCCGCCCGCAGGCATGGGCAGCAGCGACGAGTGGTCAGATGTGCAGGACATCATCGACTCCACCCCAGAGCTGGACACGGGCCGGGAGCCCCGCCTGGACCGCACAGGCAGCAGGTACTGGCCAGGGGGGTCCCGGGCCACCAGCGTGGGAGGCGCCACTGCCCACTGCCCGGCCCGCGGGGCCCTCACGCCGCGTGTCCCGCAGCCCCACCCAGGGCATCGTGAACAAGGCCTTTGGCATCAACACCGACTCGCTGTACCACGAGCTGTCCACGGCAGGCTCTGAGGTCATCGGGGACGTGGACGAAGGGGCCGACCTGCTCGGTAAGCGGCCGGCTCGGCTGCGCTCGCCGCATGCGTGTGGGGGGCGGCTGGCGTCAGCCTTCCGGCGCCCGCTGGCGGCTGTCCACACCCAGCTCGGGGGAGCCGCAGGCCTGGGCAGTCCCCCCGACGCCCGGCCCTGCTGTGGCCCCTCTGAGGGCGCCCTGGCCGGGAGCCAGGCGGGGCCTGGGAAGGCCTCCCTGAGGCCCGCGACAGGGCAGGCGGGCGGCCGCTCTGGGACGGGCACGGCCCTGGGGCTGGGGCTGGGGGGGCGTCACCCAGCGAGGCACGTCGGGCTCTGCTCCGGTCACCACCTGGGGCCCTGCGGTGCCCTTTGGCCGCCAGGCTCTCAAGGACCTTCCCGGAGTGGCTTCCACGAGGCCCTGGTGTGGACCGCGGCAGGTGGGCCGGCCAGCATCCCAGCCTGCTGGGGCGTGGGGCCCCAGGGAGCGCCGTTGTCTGGGGTGACCAGCACCCCTCCCCCTTGTGCCTGGCACAGGTTTTTAGCCAGGAAAACTAACTCGCGGTTTTCCCTCAATGACGACAAAGCGCTGCACGGGGTCCTGGCTCGCCTCGGCCAGCGGCCCCTGCTGGCTGGGCCCCGTCAGCTCGTGAGATGCCCACCATGTGCAGAGGCCGCCGCTGGCCGGGCAGCTCGCGGGTGCGGCCGGTGTCCACTCCGAGGCCTGCCGTGGTCCGGTCAGGTGCGCGGCCGCGCCTTCTGGCGAGGCGACAGCGGCAGGCCACGGGGTCGCCGTGGGAGGACAGGCCCCAGGCGTGGGGCGGCCAGCACCTCCGCCCGCCTGCCCAGCTCAGCCCTCGGTCTTGTCCTGGCTTCGGGGCGGTTCGCCCCGGAGGCGACCCTGGCCCAGTCACACAGACCTCGGAGCCGGCCACCTCCTCCCAGCGGTGACCTGGGCGGCCGCCCCACCGGACAGCACGAGGGAGGCTGCTCGACCCCGGCCTGGCCGCGCCCTGGTGCAAGCGCCCCGAGGCCACCAGGCCAGGGAGCCCCAGGGATCGGGAGACCGACCGGGAGAGCCGGGAGGAGGGGATGCAGCACGCAGCCCACCCTTGACCTCAGGCCTGGGGCACCCCGCCCCGTAGCCAGCTGCTTCCTAGGACTTCGGCCCCGGGCCTAGCTGGGCCATGGCGCTGGTGCCGCGAGCGCCTACAGAGTCGCAGAAAGCCAGAAGTATCTTAAGGAAAACGGAAAGCCCCTGGGGAAGAGGAGACCCGCCGTCGGGCCGTGGGCACGGCGGGGCTGGCAGTGACCGCAGGGGCGGTCTCGGCCCTGGACACGCAGACGCCCCTGGTCTGGCCCCCAAGATTGTGGTGGCCCCCGCCTGCCGTGAGCCGCGCCTGCCGCGAGGGGGCCCTGCGCGGGGCGGCGCTGGGCAGGGCTGGCTCTGACCGCAGCCCGTCGCCCCGGGTCTGGCCACAGGCTGTGGGGGGCCGGGCCCCTGCGCGCCCCGTAATCGGAGGTCTTGTTTTGTCGGTTTCAGTCACCAACTCACTTTGTCGCTTCCTTCCCCCGCCGCCGCCGCCGCCGCGCTGGACGCTCAGGGGAGTTCTCAGGTGTGTGTCTCCGCGGCCGCCTCTCCACGTGCGAGTCTGCGGCGCTGTCCGGGCCCTCCCTGCCCGCCGCCCAGGCCCGGCCCGCGCTCCGCTGCCTCCTCCGCCCGCCCCCGCGGCTCGCGACCCTCCGCTCGCAGCCTCCCCCGCTCGCACTCTGGGCGGGCCTCCCCCGCCTGCCCGCCCACACCTGTGACCCCGCCCCCAGAGTGGCCCCGAGGCCGTCCACGGGGCTTAACGCGCTTGTCTTCTCTCCCGCTCCTCCCGCCTGGGGCCCTCTCCGCGGGGCCCGGACGCCCCATAGTGCGCGATGACTTTTTTGGTAAGGCCCAGGCCCCTCGAGCGCGTCCCGCGGCGCCCGCGCCCCCGCCCGCGAGCCTCGCTGTGTCCTGCATGGGGCTGCGGGTGGTCAGCAGGGCCGCGGGCTCTGGGGTCCGGGGCCCTGGGCGGCGCTGGGGGCCCAGGAGCCCGGGGCCGAGCCGTGTCCCCTGCGGCAGGCCTGGGCGGGCTGAGGGGCCGCCGGCCGTCTGGCCCCGTCAGCCCAGGCGCACCCCGAGCGCCCTGTCCGAGGGGCCGCGCTCGAGGCCGGGAGGGGGCGGTGGCAGGCGCTGGCCGAGGCCACGAGGCACCGCCCCTCGCTGTCTGCCGGGGCGGGGTCCTGCGGGCTGCGCCTGCCCGGCCAGGGCCGTCTGCCCTGAGCTGTCCAGCGGCCCCACCACTCTCTTCCGGGGCAGCTCTGAGCGGTGTCCACGCGTGCCGGGCCTGGGGCCGTGGGCTGGGGTCTCGCTGCGGGCAGAGTGAGAGCCGGGCCGGCCAGCCGGGGGAGGGGCGCCGGGCAGGCTCCGCAGCACCCCGGCCTTTGTTTCAGGGATGGGCAAGGAAGTGGGCAACCTGCTGCTGGAGAACTCCCAGCTCCTGGAAACCAAGTGAGTGGCCAGGTTGGCGGGAGGGCGCCCCGGGGCCGAGCCCCTGCTGGGCGGGCGGTGGCCAGCGCCGGACGCCACGCCCCTCACGGAGCCCCTCCCACCGCCTCCAAGGAACGCGCTGAACGTGGTGAAGAACGACCTCATCGCCAAGGTGGACCAGCTGTCCGGGGAGCAGGAGGCGCTGAAGGGGGACCTGGAGGCGGCCAGGCAGGCCAAGGCCAGGCTGGAGGGCCGCATCAGGGACCTGGAGGAGGAGCTGCGGCGGTGAGGGGCGCGGGGGGCCGCCCTTGGGAGCTTGCCGCCCCGCCCCCGCCGCGCCTCACGCCGGCCCGCCCCCCCCCGCCGCAGGGTGAAGTCTGAGGCCCTCGTCGCGCGCCGTGAGCCCAAGGAGGAGCTGGAGGAGGCGGGCGGCCCCCTCTGCACAGAGCTGGTACGTGCCGCGGCCACACACGCCCGCGGCCCGCGGCACCGCGCGGACCACAGCCTGGCCCGTAGCTGGGCTGCATCCGGGCCCCACGGGCCCCGCCCCCGCCAGCCCACCTGGTGCAGGGACAGCGCGTCCGGGGCTGCCCGGGGCTGCGGGGCCTGGCAGGAGACTGGGACAGGCGGTGGCCGTGGGTGGGCGGGCTCCACCTCCCTCTTCCCCGCCCGCACCCTCCCCTACTTGACCTGGGGCCCCCCTGGCGTTACGCCTGACCACGGCGCCCACAGGACAAGCTCCCCATGGCGCAGCGGCGGCGCTTCACGCGGGTGGAGATGGCGCGCGTGCTCATGGAGCGCAACCAGTACAAGGAGCGGCTGATGGAGCTGCAGGAGGCCGTGCGGTGGACGGAGATGATCCGGTGGGCCCGGCGGGCGGCCGCACAGCCCCGGGGCTGGGGGCGGGCACCGCGTCAAGGAGGCGCCCAAGAGGGTGGGGCATGGCCAAGCTGGGCAGTGGCCAAGAGGGACTCGTCCCCGCCCCGCAGAGCGTCCCGAGAGCACCCCTCCGCCCAGGAGAAGAAGAAGTCCACCATCTGGCAGTTGTGAGCAGGGCTGGGGTGCGGCCGGAGGGCTGCCGTCCAGGGGGTGCCCACGCCCGCCCTCACCCCCGGGCTTCTGCCGGCAGCTTCAGCCGCCTCTTCAGCTCCTCGTCCAGCCCCCCGCCGGCCAAGCGGCCCTACCCCTCGGTGAACATCCACTACAAGTCGCCCACCACAGCCGGCTTCAGCCAGCGCCGCAGCCATGCCATGTGCCAGATAGCCGGCGGCCGCCCGCTGGAGTTCTTCCCGGACGAGTGAGTGCATCGGCCTGACGCTGGGTCCCCTGACCAGCTCGGCCTGCAGGGCCTGCCCACAGCCCCTCTCCAGCCCGGCGGTGTGCCTCCCTCCGGGGCCTCAGCTCTACTGCCCGGCGGGTCCCGCTCCAGCGGCCACTTCTGCCCGCTGGGCTGCCCCGCAGGACACTGGCCTCCTGGAGGGCGTGGCTGGGCGCTCACAGGGAGTCTGGAGCGACAAGTTAGGGGTTCTGTGTTTTCCTTCATTTTGAAACCACGAATTTGGCTCCTGGGCAGTTTCCCCGGGAAGAGAGGGGCACAGGGCAGGTCCGGGCTGGCCACGCGGTGTCCACAGCTCCAGGGCCCTCCGGCCAGCCGGGTGCCCCTCACTGGCGGGAAAGCGCCGCAGGTCCCGCATGCAAGGCAGGCCAGTGGGGCGGGGCCCCGGACAGGAGCTGACCTGTCCACCCCGCGCAGCGACTGCACGTCCTCCGCGCGGCGCGAGCAGAAGCGCGAGCAGTACCGCCAGGTGCGCGAGCACGTGCGCAACGACGACGGGCGGCTGCAGGCCTGCGGCTGGAGCCTGCCCGCCAAGTACAAACAGGTGCGGCGCGGGCGGGGGCGGGCGGGCCAGCGTGGGGCGCCCAGGTGCGGGGCAGCTCTGGCCAGCGCGGGCGGCAGTTGGGGAGTGAGGGGCCCCGCGGCGCCTGAGCGCCCCGCTCGGAGGCCCGTTCCTGCTCGGACCGGCACTGTGGCCCCAGCCCAGCGTCGGCCCAAGGGGGGTGGCCACACGCCCCGGCCCACACACCAGGCCCCCCTCCCGTGGCTGCAGCTGAGCCCCAATGGGGGCCAGGAGGACACGCGGATGAAGAACGTGCCTGTCCCCGTGTACTGCCGCCCGCTGGTGGATAAGGACCCCACCATGAAGGTGAGCCCGGCCGGGGGCGGGCCCGGGGCGCCGGGGGTGGCCGGCGCTGACAGTGGCCCCTGCAGCTGTGGTGCGCGGCCGGCGTGAACCTCAGTGGGTGGAGGCCGACAGAGGATGAGCCTGGGAGTGGGGCGCAGCCTGCCCCAGGCCGGGACCCGCTGACCTGCGACCCCGAAGTAGACGGCGAGCCCAGGAGCGGCCACACGCCCCCCGAGAAGAAGAAGGTCAGCGGGGCCAGCGTCTGGGCCGCACGCAGGCGCTGGTGCCGGGGGGACAGGCGGGCAGTGGGGACGCACCACGGGGCCGGTGCCGTCCTCTCCGGGCTGACAGTCACCCCGTCTGCTCCATGGGTGGGCCGTGGGCGGTCCTGTCCTGTGGGGGTCCTGTGTCCTGCGGGGGACCGCAAGGGCAGGGCCTGCCTGGGGCTGTGGCGCCACAGAAAGTGCCTCCGCTCCGAGGCCAGGGCTGGGCGTTGGCCCTGGGGGCACGTCTGGGCCAGCCTCTGGGACGGGGCGCCCCGGCTGGGCCGGGCAGACGCCCCGGGCTGCATCAGGAGCTCTCGGTCTCCCTCCCGCACAGCAGGCAAAGGAGCCCCCCGAGACGGACGCCACGTCCAGCCGGGTGTGGATCCTCACCAGCACCCTGACCACCAGCAAGGTGGTGATCGTGGACGCCAACCAGCCGGGCGCCGTGGTGGACCAGTTCACGGTCTGCAACGCCCACGTGCTATGCGTCTCCAGCATCCCGGGTGAGTGCCGCCCCCGCCCTGCTTGCCGCTGCCCAGGGGACCCTGGTCCAGCGCCAGCCGAGGCCCGGGTCGGTGTCCTGCCTGGGCCGGCTCTGGGGCGTCCGCAGGCAGGCCCGGCTCCCCCACGCTCTCCCGCACGTGGGGGCCGGCCCAGCCTGGCGGGGGTTCCTCCCGGAGGCTGATGGGCGGGCCCGTCCCCTAGCGGCCAGCGACAGCGACTACCCGCCCGGGGAGATCTTCCTGGACAGTGACGTGAACCCCGAGGACCCCAGCGCGGACGGCGTGCTGGCCGGCATCACCCTGGTGGGCTGTGCCACCCGCTGCAACGCACCCCGCAGCAGCTGCTCCTCCCGAGGGGACACCCCGGTGCTGGACAAGGGCCGGGGTGAGTCTGGCCCGCACGGGGGTGGCGCCGTCGCCGCCTCCCCAGCCCCCGCTCACCCCTCCTTCCCACAGGGGAGGTGGCCGCCGTCGCCAATGGGAAGGTCAACCCATCACAGTCCACGGAGGAGGCCACGGAGGCCACCGAGGTGCCGGACTCCGGCCAGAGCGAGGCCGGGCCTGCCACCGTGCGCCCCGGGCCCCTGACAGAGCATGTCTTCACTGACCCCGCCCCCGCCCCGCCGCCTGCCGCCCAGCCTGGCAGGTACCTGGTGCTCGGGGGCGGGGCCGGGGGAGCCGGGAGGGGCCGGGGACCCGCGTCCTGGAGCCGCTGCCTTTCCCGCAGCGAGAGCGGGCCGGAGGCCGAGGCCAGCGGGCCGCAGCCTGACGCAGAGCCCAGCGCAGACCCGGCGGGGGCAGGCAGCAGCGCGGCGCCCACCATGTGGCTGGGGGCCCAGAACGGCTGGTAGGCGGGGCCCGGAACAGCTGGTGGGCGGGGCCCGAGACGGCTGGTGGGTGGGGCGGGGCGGGGCTGCCCGCGGGCCCCACCCACCGCACCTGCCCGCAGGCTGTACGTGCACTCGGCCGTGGCGCACTGGAGGAAGTGCCTGCACGCCATCAAGCTCAAGGACTCGGTGCTGAGCCTGGTGTACGTGCCCGCGGCGGCGGCCGGGTGGGGGCGGCCGGGTGGGGGGCTCCAGGCCCGCCGCCACCGCCGCCCACCGGCTTCCTTTGCAGACACGTGAAGGGGCGGGTGCTGGTCGCCCTGGCAGACGGGACGCTGGCCATCTTCCACCGGGGTGAAGGTGAGGCCTGGCGCTGGCGGGGCTGCCCACCCAGAGTGGCGGCGGCACCGCCGGTCTGAGCCGCCCTGGCCTTCTGCAGACGGCCAGTGGGACCTGAGCAACTACCACCTGATGGACCTGGGCCACCCACATCACTCCATCCGCTGCATGGCCGTGGTGGACGACCGCGTGTGGTGCGGCTACAAGAACAAGGTGCACGTGATCCAGCCCAAGACCATGCAGATCGAGGTGCGCAGGCACTCCGGGCGGGCGGGGTCTGGGGGCCACCTGTCGGACCCCTGGGCCGGGGCAGGTCCAGGCGGCCAGTCCGGGGCCCCTGCAGGAGCGCCCGGGAAACAGGCGGGTGGAGACTGGCCTGGCCCCCGTCCTCTCGTGCAGGCCGGGCGCCCGCCCCGGGCAACGCACAGTGAGGCTGCCGGGGTGGGGGCGCCGAGGCAGGCGGGGCCCCTCCCTCACCCCGGTGGGCTGCCCTGGCCCCACAGAAGTCATTTGATGCCCACCCGCGGCGGGAGAGCCAGGTGCGCCAGCTGGCCTGGATCGGCGACGGGGTGTGGGTGTCCATCCGGCTGGACTCCACACTGCGCCTCTACCACGCCCACACCCACCAGCACCTGCAGGACGTGGACATCGAGCCCTATGTCAGCAAGATGCTGGGTAGGCCCCCGAGCTCCCCTCGGCGGATCCCACCGGCCGCTGACCCCGGCCAGCCCGCCCCTGACCCCGCCCCCGCCCCGCCCCGCCCCCGCCAGGCACCGGCAAGCTGGGCTTCTCCTTCGTGCGCATCACGGCACTGCTCATCGCGGGCAACCGCCTGTGGGTGGGCACCGGCAACGGAGTCGTCATCTCCATCCCACTGACCGAGAGTGAGTGTCCCGCGGCCACCCGCCCTGCCAGGCCCGCTCCGGGCCGGCTGCCCTCCGCGGCGTGCTGGGCCGCCCGTGACCGCCTCTCCCCCCCTCCCCCACAGCCGTGGTCCTGCACCGAGGCCAGCTCCTGGGGCTCCGCGGTAAGTCCGGCGCCGCGGGGGGCCTGCCCTGCGCCCCTCCGCGGGCTCAGCGCCTCCGGCCCCTCTCCTCTCCAGCCAACAAGACGTCGCCCACGGCCGGGGAGGGGGCGCGCGCGGGGGGCGTCATCCACGTGTACGGCGACGACGGCAGCGACCGCGCAGCCAGCAGCTTCATCCCGTACTGCTCCATGGCGCAGGCCCAGCTCTGCTTCCACGGGCACCGCGACGCCGTCAAGTTCTTCGTCTCCGTGCCGGGTGAGGGCCCCGCCGGCGCCGGACCCCATCCCCCACCGCCCTCCGCCGCAGCCGGGGAACCCCCTCCCGGCCGCCGGCTGAGGTCTCTGTGCCCACGGCAGGAAACGTGCTGGCCACTCTCAATGGCAGCGTGCTGGACAGCCCCTCGGAGGGCCCCGGGCCGGCCGCCCCGCCCACGGACGCGGAGGCCCAGAGGCTGCGCAGCGCGCTGGTGCTGAGCGGCGGGGAGGGCTACATCGACTTCCGCATCGGTGAGTGGGGGCTGGGCCCCGCGGCGCCCCCGGGGCCAGCGCTCACGCGCGCTCTCCCCCCAGGCGACGGGGAGGACGACGAGGCAGAGGAGAGCGCGGGGGACGCGGGCGGCCCGGGGAAGCCCGTGCTGTCCAAGGCGGAGCGCAGCCACGTCATCGTGTGGCAGGTGTCCTACAGCCCCGAGTGAGGCCCGCCCGCCCGCGGCTCGCCTGCGGGGCCCTCCCCCAGCAGCTCCTGGCCGCACGACTGGCCCCTGCAGCGCCCCCGCCCCGCCCCTCACTCCCAGCACCTCGGGCGAGGGCTCTCAGCTGCCAGAACCCCGCCCTGAGCCCACCCGTTTGCCTGCTGCCCTCAGGGTGGGCCCCGGCCCCAGCCCCGCCCCCGCTTCCAGGGCCTGGCCAGAAAGCCCCCGCCAGTTCCTAGGCTTGAGAAGACTTGCCCACCCCAGCGCGCGCCGCGGGGTCAGCCCAGGGGCGCAGGCGGGGCCTCAGGGGAGGGGGGCGGCCCCAGGACGCTCCGAAGTGCCTCGGGCTGGTGGCGTGGCCTCTCCTGGAGGGCCCGAGTGAGCACGTGCCCGGCAGCAGAGCCTGTCCAGCTGGCCCTGCCGCAGCTTCGAGGGGTGGCCCGAGGCGGCCGGCCCCTGCCGGGCCTCCCCCCTGCCCTGCGGGCAGCCCGTCCTGCTGCCCACCCACCTCCCGCCAGAGAAGCACAGACCGCGGGCAGCCGAGCCGCCAGCCCCCGCCGGCTTCCCGCGGCCCGCACTGTGATGTCGTGTCTGTCCCGGGGTCGGGCGCCGTCGGGAAGGGGTGGCCCCCTCAGGCTTTCACCCTGCAAGTGACCCGTATCTGCTGTATGTAATAAACGTCCTCACACCGCACCTGCGCCTCAGCCCACGCGACGTCGCGGGTCTCCTCCGCTTTATTATGGAAAGGCATGAAGGCGGGGGACCGGGCGGGACGCGCGGGCGCGGCGGCTACTCGTGCAGCCAGTGGGCGGCGCTGTCCTCCCAGCACTGGAGCTCCTCCGCGCGGAACCAGAGCGCGATCTCGCGGCGCGCGCTCTCCACCGAGTCGCTGCCGTGGACCACGTTCCTGCGTGGGAGGGGCGCGTGAGCGCGCGCGGGGGCGCTCGGCCGGGCCCCCCGGGAGGCGGCCTTACTTGCCGATCTCGACGCAGAAGTCCCCACGGATGGTGCCGGGCGCGGCATCAGCCGGGTCGGTGGCCCCGATGAGCGCCCGCGAGGCGCGCACCACGTCCAGCCCCTGCCACACCTGCGGGGCGCGCGCGGGGTCAGCGCCGCCGGAGCCCCTCCCCGCCGCCCGCCGGCCCGGACTCACCATGGCCGCCACGGGCCCCGAGCCCATGTACTTGACCAGGCGGCCGTAGAAGGGGCGCTGGCGCAGCTCGGCGTAGTGCTCGCGCAGCAGCTCCTCGGAGGCCTGGGGAGCAGAGTTCAGGCCGCGAGCGGGCGCCCGGCCCCCGCGCCCCCGCCCCGGCCCGAGCCCACCTGCACCAGCTTGAGCGCCACCAGCTGGAAGCCCTTCCGCTCGAAGCGCCGCACCACCTCGCCCACCAGCCGCCGCTGCACGCCGTCCGGCTTCACCGCCACGAAGGTGCGCTCGTGCACGCCGCCGCGGGCTGCGGGGTCGGGCGCGCGTCAGAACCGCCGCCCGCCGCCCGCCGCCCGCCGCCCGCCGCCCGCCGCCCGCCCGGCCCGCGCGCTCACCCGCCGGGAAGAGGTGGGCGAAGACGGTCAGCACCAGGCAGATCATGGCGGCGGCGGCGGCGGCGGCGGCGGCGGCGACGGGCGGGGCGGGGCGGGGCGGGGCTCGCGCTTAAAGGGGCCGCGGCCTGGGCGCCGCCGCCTCCCCGACTCCCGAGCGCCCCCAAACGCAGACAGAACAGGCAGGGGTCGCCCATTGGCCTTTATTCGCGCCGGCAGCGTTTACCGGGAAGGGGGCGGCGGCGTCTTCTGCGCCAGGCACCGGGAAGCGAGCGCAAGCGCTCCCGGGAGTACGCACTTCCTCCCACCGAAACGGGGGGCGCCCCGCCGGGCACCCCCTGACAGCCTGCGGGCCTGCCCTTAGACGGGCGTGCCCCCGGCCTTCCCCCTCCCCGGCGTCGCGGGGTAGTCCCAGGGCTCCCCGGGAGTCCTCCCCAGGTTCAGCGCCGGCTCCTCCGTGCTGCGGTCCCCGCTTTTCTGTCGCTCCGCGAGGATCATGGCCCGCAGCAGCGGCGGGTAGGGCACGGCGCGCGGGGCGGCCTCGGACGCCGGCGCGAACGCGGTGAACGCCGCCTCCTCGTGTTTGGGCACGAGCCGCCAGTCGTGGTACATGGCCTGTCCGATCTCCCGGGGCTCGCGCTCCGACTTCCCTGCGGGCAAGCAGGGCCCGTGGCGCGCGCTGGCGCGGCCGGGGCCGGAGCCGCCCGCCCGAGCCCGCCCGGCCCCGCCGCCTCACCTTTGAAGGTCAGCACGCCCCAGGCCTTCCCGTGGTCCAGGTCCTGCAAAGCAAGTGCAGAGCGGCCGCTCAGCGAGCCCGTCGGCCCCGGGCCGGGCGGCGGGGCGGGCCCCGGGGCGGGCGGCCCACCTGCGCCGCGTAGTCGGGCCGCACCCGCGTCAGGCGCCAGTAGCACGGCTCGTCGTGCTGCCACAGCCAGGACTTGCGCGTGACCAGGCGGCCCAGGCCGAAGCGCGGCAGGCGGCCGAGCAGCTGCAGGAGGCGGCTCTCGCGGCGCGCGTCGGCCCGGGCCCGCGCGGGCAGCGGGCGGCCAGAGTGCGGCCGGGCCAGCGTCTCGTAGTCCAGGGCGTGGCGCTGCGAGTCCCGCGGCCGCTCCCGCTGCTCGCGCAGGGCCCGCACGCGGCGGGCGAGCTCGGCGATCGGCCGCGGCTTCCCGCGCGCCATGGCCGCCCGCGTCCCGCGCACCGGCCGGAAGCCGCCGCCGGAAGCGCCGAGTCCCGGGCGAAGCGGCCGGAAGCGGCGGGCACGGGCGGCCATGGCGCGCGTCGGGCCGGGGGACGCCGGGGGCGCGCGCGGGGGCCGGGGCCGGGGGGCGCGGCAGCGGCCGACCTGGGAGATCTCGGACTCGGACCCCGAGGACGCCGCGGGAGCGGGGGCGCGGGCGCAGGCGCGCACGGAGGTGGTCGGGGCGCGGCGGCCGGAGGCGGCCCTGAGGCGACTGACCGTGCGCGTGGACCCAGGTGCGAGCGGTGGGCGCCCCTGCCGCCTCCGGCGCAAGCCCGCGCCGCTGAGGCCCCCCGCTCACCGGCCCCCCACTTGGGCCGGCAGCCGCCCACCGAGCAGCGGCCCCCGGGGGCGAGGAGTGACTGCGGTGTCCCCTCCCTTCCCAGCCCTCCTGGAAGATGCCGGCGCCGACGTCCTGCTGGAGGCCCTGGGGGCGCTGGGCTGCGAGCACCTGGTGGAGCGCCAGCAGCCGCCCCGCAGCCTCAGATGGAGCCAGGCGGCGCCCGAGCCCTGCCCCCGCGGCGTGAGTGCCCTGCCCTTTCTGGAGGAGCTGCCCCCGGAGGGCGGCTGCCGGGGTCCAGCTGCGAAGGCGGGTGGCCCCGGCAGGCTCAGGCCGTCGCCAGCCCGGTGATGACAAGCGGGCCCGAGGCAGCCCCCTCTCAGGGCCAACTGGTCTCTGCTGGGGGAGGCGCTGGACACAGCCGGAGCACGGCCCTGGGCAGGACGTGGCTGTGACCGGCTGGGCGAGGTCAGCAGCGGTGCCCGTGGGTGCCCCCACAGGTGCCCCCGGAGGCCCGGGCTGCGGAGGGGCGGGGCGAGCACTCCCTACTGCTGCTGGAGCCCGAGGAGTTCCTGCAGGGCGTCGCGCAGCTGACGCAGGTGCCCACTCCGCGGGGTAGCCATCCCCCCGGGGCTGGTGTCCAGCTCAAGGGTGGTGGGGCCCAGCGGGCGCTGCGGCCTCTGGCCAGTGACCCAGGGGCATCGGTGAGGTGAGGGCGCAGCTGGGAGCCGACGGTAGCGGAAGCGGGGCCGGGTGGGCTGCAGGGCGCCGGCTGGCTGGCCTTGTGCAGGCCCAGCGCTTCTCGGGAGCCTGCTGGGTGCCAGGCAGACACCGGCTGGGCTGTGGAGGTGCCCGCCGTGGGGAGCTCGGCCCAGAGCTCCTGGGACTGGCACGGAGCAGGAGGCCAGCACTGCCCGCCCGGCGCCTGCCCGCCCGCCCCTCCGCAGGCGGCGGCGGCCTGTGGGCCGCGCGCAGCGAGCCTTCCTGGTTTGCAGACCTGCGGCCCCGGCTGTCCGGTGCCCTGGCTCCCTCCCGAGGGCCCTGCCCGCCCCCACCTGGCCGTCATCGGGCTGGACGCCCACCTCCGGTAACACTTGCCTGCTGCCCAGCGGGGCCCGGCCGGGAAGGGAGGGAGCCAGGGGAAGCAGAATTCAAGGAGGGGGTGCCGGTGGGGTTTGGAGAACTGGGGGGATGGCCTCTTGCACGCAGGTCTCGCCAGCCCAGTGCCCGGGCCCGGCCACCGGAGCGCCCAGCAGTGGGCCACGCAGAGGTGGAGGAGGTGAGGCGCGGTCAGGGCTGGGAGGGGCGGCGCGGGGAGCAGGTGGGGTGGTCTTCACGGTGCCCCACGCACTGCGTGCCCCCCACAGGCCCTGGTGCTGCTGCAGCTACGGGCGGACCTGGACGTGCTGCTGGTGGCCTCCTGGCAGGAGCTGGCCCGGCACGTGTGCGCCCTCAGCAAGGCCCTCGCCCAGCGCCCCCTCAAGTGCGTGCCCGGCCAGGCGGGCCCACAGGGGCGGGCCCTCGAGGGGGGCGGGGGAGGCTGGGACCCCAGTGCACTGCCCCCTCCCAGGCAGTGGCGAGACCAGGCCTTCTCCTTCTGCGCGGCGGGGCGCTGGGCGGCCGGTGAGCAGGTGACCGCCGCGGGTGTGGGGCTGAGGGCAGCCTGGTGGCGGCAGCTCACACAGCTCAACCGAGTCAGCCCAGACACGGCCGCAGCCATTGTGGCCGCCTTCCCCTCACCCCGCCTGCTGCAGCAGGTGAGCGCCCCGCCCTGCCCCGCCCCGCCCCGCCCCGCCCCTGCCCGACCCGGCCACCACCCTCCTGTGCCCACCCAGGCATACGCGGCCTGCAGCTCGGAGCGGGAGCGCCTGGCCCTCCTGGCTGGCCTCCCAGTGAGGGCAGGCGAGGGCGCGCGGCCCCGGAGGGTGGGGCCTGACCTCTCCCGCCGCGTCTGCCTGCTGCTGACCACCACCAACCCGGATCTCCTGCTGGACCTGGGCTCTTGACCGCACGTGGACCTAAGGTGGGCCCCGGGGCAGCCCCAGAGGGAAGCCCCCCAGCAGAGGGCAGGGGCTGCCCAGGCCGGGGACACTGCAGAAGGGGGGAGAGCCCGCCGCGGGGCCCAGGCCAGTGCCCGAGCTCGGAGGCGCACTGAGCAGGAACAGCAGCAGGGAGACTCAGGCCCGGGGGCGGGCAGCCGCGCTTGCAGGTTTATTCTGTTCTCTGCCACGGGGGTCTCGCGCTCGGCCAGCTCGGAGGCCCCCGCGTGGACAGGGCCGCCGTCCTGGGGCGGGGCCGCTAGGTCCGCCGGCAGCGCTTCCGCGGGCAGCGCCGGGGCTCTGGGCTGCGGGCCGGCACGGGGGGCTGGCGGCGGCCGCAGCGCATGCTCAGCACCCAGCCCAGCTGGCGGCGCAGCAGCTGCTTGAGGCCGGGCGGCAGGGGCAGGCCCTCGAGCGTGTCCCCAGAGTCGGGCCGCAGCTGGCGCAGGCGGTAGCAGCACAGGAACTGCAGGGAGGTGGCGCTGGCGCGCGCGCGGATCACCTTCATGCTGCTCTTGGCCGCCGTGGAGCAGACGATCGGGTAGAACCTCCTGTTCTGGAGCCTGGTGGCTGCCACCCCTGGGGACGCCAGCCTGAGCCCCGGGCCGGCCTGCCCAGCCCCCGGCCCCGCCCCGCCTCCGGGCCCCGCCCCCTCACCTATGCACTCCCTGTTCTTGAAGAAAGTCAGCGTCCCGTGCCAGGCGTCCAGGTGCACCCCGATGATGGAGCCCTGGCCGAAGCGCGAGGAGAAGCTTGTCCTGTCGCCCTTGTGGTGGAGCAGCCCTGGGGGCGGTGGGCACGTGAGCCGGCCGCCCCGCCTGCCCGCCCGCCCGGGCCCCGCCGCACGCACCGGTGTAGGACAGGCCCCAGCTGTCCCCGTCCCGGCCCAGCAGGCTGCAGAAGGTGTGGTGGTACTTGTCCAGGTCCACCTCCGCCGTCCCGATCCCCACCATCTGGGGACGAGGCGCGGGCAGCGGGGCGGGCCGGGCACCGCGGCGCCGCCCCGCCCCGCACGCCCGCGGCGCTCACCATGTCCGTGCCGTAGACGGGGGAGGTCATCTTGATCTCCCAGAAGTGCTGGCCGTCGCCCAGCTCCTTGGTGCCGCGGATGGCCGCCGTGCCGCAGCTGTACTCGGCGTGGAAGCTCACCTGGCGGCCGCCGCAGCTCAGCAGGGCGGCCGAGGACTTGTGCAGGTCGTCCCACACCCAGTCGAACTCTGCGGAGCAGCCGGCTGCAGCACCCGCCCCGCCCCGCCGCCCCGCCCCGCCCCGCCGCGCCGCCCCGCGCACCCTCGTCCTCCTCCCCGCAGCAGCAGTCCTGGCCCCGGCGGGCGGCGTGCAGGCCGCTGCAGAAGGCCTCGCTCTGGCTGGCGCAGTCGCAGTAGGACTCCCCGGTCACGGGCACGGCGCTGGGGACGGGCGGGGGCAGGGCCGCGTCCTCGGGGTCCGAGTCTGCGTCGCTGTGCTGGGGGAGAGGGGGGCTGAGGCCCCGCCAGGCGCCAGCAGCGGCCGGGTGTCCTCGGGGCTTCCCCAGCTCCAGGGCGCAGCTGCCCCGGGGCTCCAGCGGCTCCGGGGAGTGGGCCGTAGGCCTGGAGCCCGGTTCCCGGGGCCGCTGCGGCAGGGAGGTCCCGGCTCTGTTCCGTGCTTGTGGGGCGCTCGGGCCCTCCCAGAAGGCCCAGCGGCCGCACTGCTGCCGGGGACCCTCCGCAGGCGGGGGCAGGCCGAGGGCCGGCGCCAGCTTGCGCCCTCACCCCTGGCTTCTGGGCGCCTCCCGGGCCGCCTGCAGCTCCGAGGCCCAGGTGAGGCCTCTCGCCCTGGGGAAGGCCCCACTGCCCAGGCTGTGGGCATCAGACACCCCGCCCAGCCCGGCTGCGAGGGGCAGCTCTGCCGCCCACCCTCCCGCACTCCCTCCTGCCCCCTCTCGGGACTGGGGCACAGGAGCGCTGGGCCCTCAGGTGTTTCCTGCTACACCCCTGGCCGCCAGAGGCCAAAGAACCTGGCTGAGTCCACGGGAGGCGAAGCCCAGCAGCGGGGAGGGCGTCGGGAGGGCCTGGGCGCCCCCCACCAACCAGCCCACAGGGCCGGGCGTGAAGCACAGGCCCCAACGCTGGGGCAGGCGCGAGTGGCCGCGTGCCTGGGGCTCAATCCCTGGGCCTCAGGGCCGGACGGCCCGGCCCAGAGCCCGCACCCACAGCCCTGGGTGGCCACGGCAGGTGGGGATGGGGCGGGGACGCAGCCCCCACTGCCCAGGCTTGGAGCCTTGTAGGCAGGGTGACCCCAAGGGAGCTGCGCTGCCCCGTCAGCCCTGCGGGAAGCAGAGGCAACCGGCACCGCCGGCCCCGCTCAGGGACAGGGTGGCGCGGAGGCCTCCGCAGGGCCCCCCAGCGGGGAGGCAGACTACGCGGGTCGCCGGCAAGGTGACACAGCCGCTCTGGCCGGGGGCCAAGCCGCCAGGGCAGACCCCGGAGGGAGCACAGAGGCAGGGGCACCGGTGCCGGCGCCCCAGGGCCTGGGTCCGCGGCCGCGAGGGGTCTGGAGGGCAGGGGCTGGCGGGCGCCGGGGCGTCTTCCTCGCCGTCCGGCCAACCGCGCCCCCTCCCCCAGGCCCTACCTGCCCGTCCGAGTCGTAGCCGCAGGCACAGCCGGTCCCTGCCGGAGCCCCGGTCCCAACGTCTGCGTCTCGCCGGGCCGCGCTCAGGGCGAAGGGCCACGCCCTGCCGCCGCGGGGCCTCCGGGCCATGGCGGGCGGGAGCTGCAGGGAGGTGCAGGTTCTGAGGGCGCGCGACCGACGCGGCGGGGACATCTCGAGGGCCGCCCCGGCCACGTGCACGCAGGCCCGTACTTCACTCCTGCGGCCGAGCGCCTGGAGGGGCCCAGACAGGGTGAGCAGCGCTCCAGCCGCCGGGCCCGCCCCGGCCCTCAGGCACCCCAGCTCTCACTGGCGGCCCTCCGAGCCCGGCAGAGGCACCCCCACCTCCAGCTCCTCGGCACACACGGCTGCCATCGCGCCTCCCGGCCCCCCGCGCCCAGGCCGCGCCCCCGCAGGCCAGGCCCCGCCGCGCTCCCGGCATCGCTGCCCCTTCTGGACACCCTCGTCTGAAACGCCTTCGGGGGTCAAGCGCAGCTTCCCGCGAAGCCAGCGAGCTCCGTGCCCCTCGCCCCGTCGGCTCCCCACGCTCACTCTGCCCCGGCCCCGCCCCGCGGCTTCCGCACGGGACTGCAGCCCCGGGGGCCTCAGTGGCCTGGCGCCCTGGACCCAGTGTCCAGCGGGCAGAGGCGGGGCGGGGGGGACCCCGCGAGGCGCACGAAGCGCGAGCACAGCGCGGCCCCCCGCCGGCGCCCGCCCGGGAGTGTCCAGGCCCGGCGGCGCAGCGGGCAGCGCGCGGCAGCGCCCCGATGAGTGACCCCGCGGGGCCGGCGGCGGGGAGCGCAGCGCGGCCGCCCCGCCGACACGTAAACAATCCCGCCCCGGCGCGTGGGCGGCGGCGGGGCGCGCACCTCTGCCCGGCGGGCGGCCGGCGCTGGCGGTCCTGGCTCGGCGTCGCCCCGCTCCCGTCCGAGGCCGCCGGCGACAGGGGGCGCGGCCCCTGGGGCTCGGGGCGCGGCAGGGCGGCCCCGCATCCGGGCGCGGAAGCGGGTCAGCCCGGTGCGGGCCCGGCCGGAAGCGGCGCGAGCTGATTGGCTGAGGCGCGGGCGCGCGGCCTATGGCGAGGCGCGGGGGGCGGGCGCGCGCGGCCCATTGGCCCGGCCCGCGGCGGGCGGCGGGCGGCGGGCGGCGGGATGGAGGCGGCGGCGGGTGAGCGGCGGCGGCCGGGGCGGCGAGCGGCCGGGCTCCGCTTTCGCCTCTGCTGAGAGGGCAGCGCGCTCGGCCGGCCCGGGTCTGGCGTGGAAGCACCCGAGTGGAGCCCGTCCGCACCGCCGAGGGAGCGGCCCTTTCCTGCCGCCCGGCCCCGGGGCGCTCGGGGGCCGCGCCCTGGTGACCGCCCTGTCAGAGGCCAGGCCCAGCGCCGAGGCCTCGGCGGGCGGGCGGCCTGGGGCTACCGGGGGCAGGCGGGGGGCTGGGCCTCCGAGCGCCCCGCGAGCCTGGAGGCCGCGTGGGAAGAGCCTCCCGTCTGTGGGTGGTTGTGTGGGCGCTGGGGTCTGAGCCGGGCCGGGGAGCGATGCGCATGGCCAGCGGCAGGGCTAGGGGTTGTGCGCACTCAGGGCCGAGAGCCATGGGGGTGCCCCCGGCCTTGCTCGCCCGGGCCCACGGGGCGTGTGGCCGCTCTGGGGGACGGCACGCCATGGGGTACGGGCGTGGCCTTGAACCGGCCAGTGGGCAGCGGCGGCTGGGCCCCAGGGCTGGCAGCGGCTCTCCAGGCACGCGGAGGCCAGGGCGCCCCAGGCAGGGTCCTGGACTCAGTTCACGTGGGCACCCGCCGGGGGAGGCCCCGCAGGGGCTCTGCTCGTGCAGGCAGGGCCGTCCGGGGCCCCTGACCGCGGCCCTGGCCTCGAGACTCCGCGGGGCTGGGAGGGAGCCGCGACCTCCACTTCTTGTCTGACAGAGCCTGGGAACCTGGCGGGTGTCCAGCGCGTCATCCTCGTCCTTTCGGGGAAGGGGGGTGTGGGGAAAAGCACCATCTCCACGGAGCTCGCTCTGGCCCTGCGCCACGCGGGCAAGAAGGTGAGCGCCCCGGCACCTGCGGCCCTGGCTCGATGGGGCCCGCCGGGCGCTCACGCTGCCCGCTTGCAGGTGGGGATCCTCGACGTCGACCTGTGCGGCCCCAGCGTGCCCCGCATGCTGGGGGTGCAGGGCAGGGCCGTGCACCAGTGCGCCGCCGGCTGGGTGCCCGTCTTCGTGGACCAGGAGCAGACCATCGCCCTCATGTCCGTGGGCTTCCTGCTGGAGCAGCCCGACGCGGCCGTGGTGTGGCGGGGCCCCAAGAAGAGCGGTAACAGCAGCAGGGGGCGCCAGTGCGCCCCTCCCTGGGAGCCCTGTCCTCCGGCCGCGCCAGGGGAGCCGGGAGACTCCTTTGCAGCCTCCGCGCGGGCCGGGGCGGGAGGCGCGCGGAGACGCCAGAGGCCCACGCAGCAGGTGGGGTCCACGCCGGCCCGGGTGGTGGTGGTCTGAGCTGCGAGCGGCTGCTTCCAGGACCCACCAGCCAGCATCCCGGGTCTGTGAGCAACTGGGCGGGGCTGGGCGCCTCGCCGGCGCTGACCCCCTGCCGTTTGCAGCGCTGATAAAGCAGTTCGTGAGTGACGTGGCCTGGGGACCACTGGACTACCTGGTGGTGGACACCCCCCCGGGGACCTCCGACGAGCACACGGCCACCCTGGAGGCCCTGCGCCCCTACAGCCCCCTGGACGCCCTCGTGGTCACCACGCCCCAGGTACCACGTGCCCCGGGCCCCCACTGGCGCCCACGCCCGGCAAGGCCCCTCCCCCGCGCTCACCGGCGGTCCGGCGCCCACCGCTGTCTCCCCGGCTGGCCTCAGGCGGTGTCCGTGGGCGACGTGCGGCGCGAGCTGACCTTCTGCAGGAAGGCGGGCCTGCGCGTGCTCGGGGTCGTGGAGAACATGAGCGGCTTCGTCTGTCCGCACTGCGCCGTGAGTCTGCGTGGGGGCGAGCTGGCGCCCGCGCCCCAACTGTGGCGGGCGGAGCCCCGCAGCCACGGACCCTCTGCCCGTTCTAGGAGTGCACCAGCGTCTTCTCCCGGGGCGGCGGCGAGGAGCTGGCCCGGCTCGCCGGCGTGCCCTTCCTAGGTGAGCGGCCCGCCCCAGGCCGGCGCCGAGACCCCGCGAGCCCCAAGGCAGCCGGCGGAGGCCCCAGCGGAGGGGCGGGGCGCGTCTGCGGGGGCTGCTGGTCTTCCAGGTGGGAGCAGCCGAGCCCGCCCCCTCACCCCACCCCCCGCCAGGCGCTGTGCCCCTGGACCCCGAGCTCGCAAGGAGCCTGGAGGAGGGCCGCGACTTCATCCGGGAGTTCCCCAGCAGCCCTGCGTTCCCCGCCCTCGCCGCCGTCGTCCAGAAGGTCCTGAGCCAGCCTCCTGCCCAGCTGCCCTGACGCCGCAGCGGTGCGTGCCCGGCGTGCTGGCCCCAGGTGCCCCGGCGCCGCCCCCAGCCACTGACCCCGAGGGCCCAGCGCCGGCGGGTCAGCCGCGCCCGGCCCTGCTCCCCGCGCCCCCGCGCGCTGGTGGTGGACGCCGGTGTGCGCCGCGAGCCCGCGCTGGCCCGCCCCGGCCGCGAGGGAAACGGCGAATAAACGTGCCCGCCGGACGGGCTTTGCCCGGCCCCGTCTCTCCGTGTGTCACTGCGGCCCGGGCGGGGGGCGCCCCGGCTGCGGGGGCGGTGGCAGAGCCGAGGGGCCGCCCGTGGGTTCCGCTCCCGGGGGCGCGCAGGGGTCGGCTCCGTGTCACCTGCCACACGAGTGTGTGAATCGCTTTAATGACGGGCCGCGGCACGGGCGGCCGTGCCCACCCTCCTGGCCAGGCCCGCCGGACCCGGCCCGCGCCCACGTCCGGAGCCGGGGTGGCGCCCGCTCAGCAGTGCGCAAAGTGGGCCTCGCCGAGGTCCCGCAGGTCGCGGCCGGCGGCGGCCGGGGGGCTGGCGCAGGTGATGTTGTTGTAGGCGAGCGCGGGGCGCGGCCCGTCCTCCTCCTCGGCCGCGGCCGGCACCACGCGGGGCACCACGCGGGGGCGCTGCAGCGCTAGGGCGCGCAGGGCGCGCAGCGCGCAGCCGCAGTCCCAGGGGTTGCCCTCCAGCCACAGGCGCTCCAGGCCCGGCGGCTGCGGCTCGAAGGTCCGCAGCGAGTTGTTCCTGAGGCTGAGGAAGCGCAGCCGGCCCAGCGGCGCCAGCAGCCCCGCGGGCAGGGCGCGCAGGCGGTTGTGGGCCACGTCCAGCCAGAAGGCCCGCTGCAGGGGCGCCAGGGCGGCGGCCGGCAGCTCCGCCAGCCGGTTGCGGGCCAGGAGCAGGTACTCCAGCTTGCCGAGGCCGCGGAAGAGCTGCGCGGGCAGGTGGGTGAGCAGGTTGGCGCTGAGGTCCAGCTGCAGCAGCTCGCCCAGCCCCTGCAGGCTCTGCTCCTCGGCGGCCGCGATGCCGTTGTCGCGGAGGAAGAGCCGGCGCAGCCCCGAGAGCCCGGCGAAGGCGTGCCGGCGCAGGCGGCCCAGGCAGCTGCCCTCCAGGTGCAGGCTGTGCAGCTGGCCCAGGCCCTGGAAGGCCTGCTCGGGCAGGTCCCCCAGGCAGTTGCCGGACAGGTTCAGGACGGCCACGCTGAGGAGTCCGCGGAAGGCGCCCGCCTGCACCTCCCGGATCTGGTTGTGGTCGAGCGCCAGCAGCTCCAGCCGGCCCAGGCCCTCGAAGGCGCGGCCGGGCAGCTGCCGCAGGCGGTTGTGGTCCAGCCGCAGCTCCTCGAGGGCCTGCAGGTCGCGGAAGGCGCCGGGCCGCAGGCTGGCGATGGCGTTGTGCGACAGGCGCAGCACGTGCAGGCCCAGCAGCCCGGGGAAGCTGTCCCCCAGCGGGCCGGCCACGCGGTTGTGGGACAGGTCCAGCCAGCGCAGCGCCTTCATGCCCAGGAAGGCCCCGGGCGCCACGGCCGCGATGAGGTTGTGGTCCAGGTAGAGCTTCTGCAGCCGGGGCAGCGGGGCGAAGACGTGGGCCTTGACGCCCCGCAGCGCGTTGCGGCTCAGGTCCAGCTCACGCAGCTCGGCCAGGCCGCAGAAGAGCGCCGGCTGCAGGTAGGCCAGCCTGTTCCCCGCCAGCACCAGCTCCCGCAGGCCCGCCAGCCCCCGGAAGGCGTGGTCGGGCAGCGCCGCCAGCCCGTTCCAGCCCAGGTCCAGGCCCCAGAGGCCGGCCAGGCCCTGGAAGAGGTCCTCCTCCAGCCGGGCGAGCAGGTTGTTGCTGAGGCCGAGCGAGGCCAGGCCGGGCGTGTGCAGGAAGGTGCCGGCCGCCAGGCTGCGCAGCTGGTTCCGCTCCAGGTGCAGGTGGTAGAGGCGCGGCAGGCCCAGCAGTGCCCGCGGCTCCAGGCCCGCCAGCCCGCTGCCCTGCAGGTTAAGGAAGCTCAGCCGGGACAGGTTCTGGAAGGCGGCCGCGGGCACGGAGGACAGGTTGTTGCCGTCCAGCCACAGGGCCGCGGTGGCCGCGGGGATGCCGCCGGGCAGCCGCGTGAGGTTCCGGGAGCTGCAGAAGACGCTGAGCCCCTCAGCACCATCCTCCTGGCTGCAGGTGCAGGCTGCCGGGCAAGGGGGGCCCCCCGGGGCCCCCGGCTCTGCGCCCCAGGAGCCCAGCGCCGCGCAGACCAGCAGCAGCAGGGCCTGGTCTCCTGCGGGGAGAGGAGCGTGGGGAGCGGCTCCGCGGGGGGCACCCGCGGCCTGGGCCCCCGGAGGCCTCGCGGAGGGCGCAGGTGGGGGGCAGGAGCCGCAGCTGAGCCCCGGGGCCCGGCCCCCCTGGGGTGAGGAGAGGCCGGGGCACGGCCCTCGGGGTGGGCGGGGGATCCGGACCCCGGCTCACCGGGGGTCAGGGGGCGTCTCGGGTCAAAGGGCGTCAGGTCCCCCTGCAGCGCTCCGTAGGGCACTGGGCGCCCCTGCCCCAGACATTGGGGCCCCAGAGCAGGGCGGTGAGGAGCGCTGCGGCGAAGGCACCCCACACCCAGGCCGGCGGGCCCCGAGGGGCAAGTGGGGAGAGCCCGGGCCTGCCCTGCGGGGCCCGCGCAGGGGGAGGCGAGGAGGGTCGGCCGTCCCGGGCCAAGGCCCTGGGCCCTCACCTTTCCTGGGGGCCATCCCGCGGCGCGGCTGGGCAGGCGGGTGCGAGTGGGCCTCTGCGCCGCGGCTCCTGCCCTCTGCCTTCCCCACCGCCAGGGCCCTGCCTGGCCAGCCCAGCCGCTGGCCCCGCGCCGTTAACCCCGTGGTGCCCGGCACCCGCCGCCAGGGCCCAGGCGGGCTGCTCTGGGGCCGAGGGGCGGGGCAGCGCGGGGGGGGGGGGCTCCTTTCAGGACAGTCGGGGCAGCTGGGGCCCAGGGAGGCAGCCCCGGGGCCCGGCGGGCGCCCTGCCGGGGTGGGGGCCGTGGGCAGCTGCCGGGCTGTGCACAGCGGCCACTGAGCCTGCCCGCCGGGCCCCCCCGCCTTTCCTAACAGCCTGGGTGGGGTTCCCGGCTCTGGCGCCCCTGGGCCGGGCCAGCCTCACGACCTCGGGGTCAGCCGCTGTCTGGCCGCCCCTCCCCCGGGGCCGGCGGCCCCCACTGTTTGCCTTCCCAGCTCTGCCCCCGCCCAGGAGGCCGGGCCTGAGGCGCCCCGGGCAGCCCCGGGGGAGCGGGACCTGCCACGAGCCCCTCCGCCACCTGCGTGGCTTTGGGGCCGGCGGCTGCGCCCTCCCCCACGCCCAGGCCGGGCCCTCCCGATCGAGCTCTGGCTCTTTCCCAGGCCTGGTCTCGCTTCTCTTCTGGGAAATTATAGATCCGCAGGGGAAAGTCCGCACTGGGGGTTTGCACAGCGCCGGGGCGCAGGGTGCCCGCGCGCCTGCCCCACCCCCGGCTCCTGCCCGCCGCCGCCAGGGCCGAGGGCCGGCCAGGGTGTGGCCTCCTGGCGGGCGGGGTCCACGCTGCCCCACGGTGGGCCTCCGTCTGGCGCCCAGGCCCGGAGGCCGCGCTGAGGCCCGCGCTGGCCCGTCGCCCCGGCTCCCCGGCCCGAGAACAGGCCTCAGCGCGGCCCGCCGCACTTGCCCCTCCAGTGCCGGCAGGGGCCCGGCCTCGGCGCTGCGTGGAGCTGGCGGCGTCCTCAGCCCGGGGGGGCCGCGCCTCCTGCTGCGCCGCGCCGGGACCCTCGGCCTCTTGCACCGGCGGCGGGGACCCTGCTGCCCGGAGCGGGCCGGGCCTGACGGCGGCAGGGACGTCCCCGCCCCGCTGCGGACGGCTGTTTGTGGGCAGCGGCTACTCTGACGCTGCGGCGGAGGTTGCTGTTCTTCCTCCTCGCCTTTTTCTTTGGATTTGTTTATTTGTGCAGCCGAGAGCTGGGGTGCAGGCCACGGGTGAGGCGCCGGCTGCCAAGCCCCGGCCCCGGTGCGCCCGCGCCCGCGCTGGGGTCTCCCTGCACTTCTCCCAGAAGGCCCGCGGGCCGCGGCGGTGCACGGCGGGTCTGCGGGGCGCGGGCTCGGCTCTCGCGGCTGTGCGGCGGCTCGCGGCGGCGTCCGCGGTCAGGCTCCGTGGGCGCGGCGGCCAGGCCCTCGCTGGGCTCGCGCGGCCTGCGGTCCACACCCCGGGCCCTGCCTGCGGCCGCCTTCCCCGCACCGCCCGTGGCGTCGCCCGCAGCCTCGCCAAGCCCCTGGCCTGGCCGGGCGCGCCGTCGCCCCGAGGCGGTGCTGGCCGGGCACCGCTGTCCAGGCCCTCCGCGGGGCGGTGGCCGCGGGCTCGGGGTCGGGGCTGCGGGCGCGGCAGCACCGGGGCCGCCAGCCGGGCGCGGGCGGCACGAAGCAGCAGACCCCGCTGGCGTTGGGGGCGGGGCCGGCATGGAAACACGAGGGCGCGTCCCCGGCCTGGCCACGGGACCCGCGCCGCCGACACTGTTCCCCGGCGAGCCCCTCTGCCACCGGTGCGGCGAGGGACGCGCCATGCTGCTCCGGCCCGCGCCCGTCCGCTCGAGTCGGCCGCAGCGGACACGGAGGCGGGCGGCCTCGGCCCCTCCCAGCCCCGCTGTTTGTTCTGACCGCAGACGGTGCCGGACGGTACCGACGCTGTGCTGAGGGGCCGCCTGGGTGGTCGCCGCGTGAACGCTTAACCGCCCGCACGTCGGGCGGCCCGTGGGGTGGCGCCGGCACTCCCAGGGCTTCACGTCTGTTCTCGGGGAACACGGGTGCCCAAGGGGCCCGGGGGGCCAAGTCTGCCCACTCTATGGGGGCTGGGGCGGCCGCTGCCCCCAGCACGCGCTTGTGGCTCCCCATGTGGGGTGCGGGCCTTCTGCTAGTTCCGTTTCTCATTCCCTCTATTCTTTTTGTTTAGATTTATTTATTTATGCACAGGAGAGCTGGTGTAGGCCAGAGGTGTGGGGGTGAGAGGGCTCCCCAGAGACAGTGGGGGGGCAAAACAGGCGGATCCACTGAAGCACACTGCTGAGGGGCAACGGGGAGACAGGAGGGGTCTGCTGCGCCCTGTGGGCAGCTCCCTGGCCGGGGATTGCACTCGTGCTGCGGTGGCTGCGACAGCTTCATAGGCTGAGACTGACCCCTGCGCCCCAGGGAGGCCCCTTGTTCCCTGTATTCTGGCTCCCCGTTTCTTTCCGGCCACTGGTTGGCAGGCTCTCGGGGCCATTTCTGCAGGGCGTGGCGCCAGCCGGCCCGCGCGCGCCTGGCTTTGGCGACATGCTGATCTCTTAGCCGGCCACTGTAACCAGACATCGCCCTGTCTGGGCTTGCTTCCCTCATTTCCTCTCTAGTCTTTGTTACTTCCTGTGTTCTTTTCTAGTTGGAGATAGGTTTTTTCTTTTCGCATCCTGGTGTTTAAAGCTGTGAATTTCCCTCGAGGCCCTGCTTTAGCTGCATCCCGCACACCATGGAGTTCACTTTCACTCTGACCCACATACTCTTTAGAAATCTCACTCAACTTCCAAATCCCACTGGCGTTAAAGCACATACTTCTATAATTTCAGTATTTTAAACCTTACTGTGACTTATTTTGTGGCCTAAAGTGTGGTCTATTTGGGGAACCTGAGAATAACAGTGGAATGTTCTGGAAGTAGCTTCACCTGCGTGTGTTCGCCCTTCTGTAGCCTGCTGACATCGCCAGTTGTAGCCCTTTTCCTTTCGATCTGTCAAACCATTTCCCTCCCTACTCAAGCCGGACATGCTGCCCCCACGCTCCACGAAGGCGGTTGGCAGAGGTCAGGGAGCAGACAGAACCTGTGTCCTTCCCCCTCCTCAGTGGGGCTCAGGGGACGGAGGTGATGCCGCCCCTCGCCCCGCTGCTGGTGAGGGAGGTGCCGGGGACGGGGCGACGGGGGTACGTGGCACAGCTGCAGCAGCCTCCGGGCGGGCCGGCCCTGCACCCGAGTTCCCCGGAGCTGGCAGTCCGCAGGAGCGCCGCAGCAGCTCCGACTCGGTGGGGGTGGGCAGCGCTGCGCTTGAGCTGGACGGCCTGGCCTGCGGGCAGCTGTGGAAGGAGGTGGGCGTGCCCCGGGGCGCTCGGAGGGCTGGTCTAGGGGCATGGCCCGGCAGGGAAGCGGTGACGGCCCGACACACCGCAAAAGCCCTCCCGGCGAGCCACCAGAGACCACGCAGGGCTCCCCTGCCAGCCGCCTGTCCACCGCGGGAGGGGGGAGGGGCGGGGAAGGCGGGTCAGCCCTCAGGAGGCCGGGCGGGGCCGGCGCGAGGGCAGGAAAACCAGCTCGGCTCCGGAGAGGCGCATCCCGGGGCGCGGGCGCGGGCGCGGGTGCAGCCCCAGGCCAGAGCCACCTTCCTCGCGCCCCGCTGGCGGCTGCTGAGGGCCAAAGGCACAGCGGGCAGGGCCGGGGGTGCCCAGCGGCGGCGCTGAAGGGCAGAAGAGCTCCCCGAGGCACTGCCGGCTGGGCCTGCCCGCCCGGCCGGCACCCAGGATTCTGGGCACTGTAGACTGGACCCCCCACCAGGGCTGGCCGGTGGGGGCCAGTGCTGGCGCCCCGTGAGCGCTCGGGAGCCCCGCTCGTCCCTCTGGCCTCCCCCCTGCCCAGCTCCACGCTGTCCCGGTGCCCCCTGTGCGCTGACCCCGCCCCGCCCCGGCCCCGCTCGGCTCAGCCCCCTCCGGCCCTTCCACGCCGGCTCCCCTCGAGGGCGCCCCTGCTTCTGCTCGCGGCTCCTCAGTCGCCTCAGGGCAGGATTTCTGGGGTTCGCTTGGAGTCCAGAGTCCGGTGCCCGCATCCGCCCTCAGCTCTGAATTAAACCAGCCGGGGGATGGGGCGCAGACTGGACACCCCTGCCTCGCCCAGCGCTGGGCCCAGCCAGCCCGCAAAGGCAGCTGGGCGCGCGGGCGGAGCTGGCGGGGCTGCGGCCTCGGGCCTTGCTGAGGGAGCCTCCACTTTCGGGGAGCTTCTCCGCCGGCGGGGTGTCCGAGGCAGTCACACCAGGAAGACCCGCCCGGAGCAGGGGCGCCCGCGGCCAGCCGCTGCCCTGACCCGGCCAGCAGGTCAGGTTATTTAGTGAGGCTCGAGGGGGCACCTCCTGAAAGAACCAAGGGGCGAAAGGGGCAGGAGACCAAGGGCGCAAAGAAAGAGTCAGTCTGAGATGCGTCAAGGCCTCGTTTATTAACAAAGGGGCTCAAGCTTATATAGGGGTCTTGGGGAGGGGGGAGGTAAAGGAGAGTTCTTAGAACAAAGTAACTAAGATTCAAGGCTGGTCAGGCAGTAGGCGTGTCAACGTTCCATAAAAATGATCTAAAGCGCAGGCCATGACGACCTTGTATACCAATACTTATCTGGCGTCAGGAATAGCATGTTCTTATCCTGGGTACAGAGACTGAAACATTCAAGCCCAGCCTTAGGCCTCCAACGATTCCCCCTCTCTGAATACAAAATGGCCAACTTGGGCCTGGCTAATAGAGAGCCTCTGTCTTAGGCTATACGGGGTGACCCCTGTATCTGGCAACGTGCCATGTTGAGCCGGTCTCGACGACCTCTGTACGTTGTGTCTCCAGCACAGGCCCCATACTAATCCCGTCATTGAGCACTCTCTACTTAGCGTAGGGGAGATCAGGGCCGCGTGGCTCCAAACCGGAGTTCATATCCAGACATGCCATCCTGATCTTGTGTGTCTATTCGGTGGTAATGAACCGAAACCGTTTTGGAGAGGGCCGAATCAATTTGATTTTTGATAAATTGTGTCAGTCGTTGAAACGCCCAGGGACCAAAAGTAATAAGAAGGAGAAAGACAACCAGGGGAGCAAGGAGGGGGAGCAATACAGAAATCAGGGGATTGTTATGTAACCAGTTCACAACTCCCGAACCCCAACTAGCAAGTTCCGTCTTTCGCTGGTGCAAGCGTTTGCGCAATTCCTCCATGGACTCTCGCACGACTCCGGTGTGGTCTGCATAGAAGCAGCACTCCTCCTTCAATGCCGCGCACAAGCCTCCTTCCTTTAGGAACAGCAAGTCGAGTCCTCTCCTGTTTTGCAAAACCACCTCAGAGAGAGACGTTAAAGATTTTTCAAGAGCAGAAATGGACTTTTCTATGGTCTCAAGATCAGCGCTCATGGCTGCCTGCAGCTGCGAGAGGTGATTATTTTGCACCAGGGCTGTAGTCCCTGTGCCTATTCCCGCAGCAATGCCACCCACGCCCAATAAGAGGGCTATAGTTAGTGAAATAGGCTCTCGAGGGAGTCTCTCCCTGTCTTCAAAGAACTCCATGATGGAGCCTTCATCTCGATAAGTAACACGAGGCCATAGCTGGACCATAACACAAAACTCATAAGAAGTATTGAATATGTGGGCGGATACACAAGGAGTTAGGCCAGTGTTGCACGCCCAGTAAGACCCGTTGGGCGGCTCAAGATAGTAACTTCCAGCAAAAGGTATTTGTATATGGTTACAAAGATGACGGTGAGAAGCTGGAACAGAACCCAAACACAGGCCCATTCCAGAATCCTCAGCGAGTGTCAACCGATGGGAACCGGCTTGACACCTGTAGCTCGGGGAGGAGGAATTACTGATATTAGCAAAAAAGGCAACGCCCTCATAGTAGGGGGGGCTGGAGGTGAGGCAGAGCCAACAATCCCGGGTCTTATCGGGATAGGTAGCATTAAGAGCAGTATAGGCTCCTGTCACCAGATCAAAAAGTCTGTCACCCGTACCTGGTTGGGAGGTTGTTGACAAAGGGGGTGTTGTGGGCACCAACGTCCGAACGGTTGGTTCAGCTGGGGGGACCAAGACGGGGGTCTCCAAAATCTTTGGGAACGTTTTTTCTGTCAGGACCAAGTTAGGACCTAGCGGGACTGGAATTAATGGACCGATAGTCAATTTAATCTGGAATATGACTCCCCTGTCTGCGCCAGAGAGGTGCCAGCGAAGCCCCCAAGTTTTGGCATAGGTCCAGGTTTTGTCCTGTTTGCCACTGTCAGTAAATGTTATGTTTAGGGGTAAAGACAACCCATTACTTTGTGAGGGCCAGGTTGTAGAGTCATAACAAGAGCGACCGCTAAGAGCGATCGGTTGGTATCCCTTAGTAACTCGTATGAGATCCCAAGAAGAGGAGGGCTTCCAATAGGCTGCCCCCGTGGTTTCGCAGCCCCACTGTGCACAGAAGAAAACATCATAGCCCCCACATTTGTTACTTGTGGAGCGGTCCCTACCGTCCTTAGGACAGACGTAAAAACCACTCTGGGCCAGGCGGCAACGAGCCAATGGGCTGACACACCCCGGGGCGGCCAGGACGGCCGGGTCGTTGTTGTGAAACGTCCCGCAATCATTAGACCAGGTGACCAACGGCTGACTGTGGTATGTGCCGCACCCTGAGATTTTTATATTAGAACCATTTAAGTGAAAGGAATCTACATGAGCCATGTCCCAAGAGGGCAACCCAGCAGCTAATTGACAAAGTCCGGGGTGAGAGTCGGCCACCAAGAGTAGGGGCATGGTCAGCCGAGATTTTCCAAACCTCCTCTCCCGTTTGAGAAAAAACGCTCCGAGTGAGCCTTCTGATGACGTGAGGGCCGGAGTTGGCAGGAACGGCGGGCATCGATATCAGGCCCAGCAGATGGGAGCGAAGCGCCTCATCTTCTTTGTTTTAAGGACTGTTTGCTGTAACACAAGTAGAGAGAAGCCTTGTCTCAGGCTAAAGACCTGGACGTAATGAGTTATTAGTTTTGGTGTCGCCTTTGTCTAGGCTATTGGTGGTGGCGTAGGGTTTAACCAATCTTTCAGGTAGCCATCTGGCTCCATTTTCTCTAGAATCATAGATGCATGCAGACCCTTTTCCCCAAATAATAACGGGGTCAGGACCATTCCATTTTGCAGTGATTGGGTCCTTCCACAGGGCCTGAGCATAGCCTTGTCTAGTCTCCGGGTGCCAATGTCTTTCCGCGGCGGATTTTCCAAAAGCATCCAATGTCAGGAAGTTTAGGACAAAAAGAGCATGGGAGAGCAGAGTCTTTTGGTTTCCTTTAAAAGGAAACAGTGTTTCTTGTGAGTGTAGTTTGTGGAGGGTATTTTTAAGGGTTTGGTTAGCTCTCTCTATGATGCCTTGACCTTGAGGGTTATAGGGTATCCCAGTAGTATGTCTAATTCCTAATTGTAAACAAAACTGTTTAAATTTATTACTAGTATACCCTGGGCCATTATCAGTTTTTATACATTTGGGCTGGCCCAGCACCGTAAAAACATACAGCATATGATTAATAACATCCCTGGTGGCTTCTCCACTATGAGCGGAGGCACAAATAAATCCACTAAAGGTATCCACAGTAACATGTATAAACTTTAGTTTGCCAAAGGAGGGAACATGGGTTACGTCCATCTGCCACAGTTGTCCAGGTATAAGCCCTCTGGGATTAACTCCATAATGGGGCTCAGGTAGGAGCATCAGGCAGTTTTTACAACCTTTTACAATTTCCCTAGCTTGTTCCCTGGTAATGGAGAACTTTTGCCTTAAAGTTTGTGCATTAAGATGATGAAGGCGATGAGCCTCGCGTGCAGCCGTTACTTGGTCCAGCTCTACCTGGGAGAGCAGAACAGAACGTGTGGCCGAATCAGCAAGCTCGTTTCCTAGAGCCAGAGGCCCTGGTAAGCCTGTGTGAGCACGTATATGGCCCACATAAAAGGGCAGCGACCTTTGGCGAATTAGCTTTTGCAATTTACAAAACATCTGAAAGGTAGGAGTGGTAGGTTGAACTACGGGGACCATTTCTAAGATCTGTAGGGCTCCCACCACATACTGACTATCGGAATACAAATTGAATGAACTGTCCTTAAATTTGTCAAAAACAGTGACTGCAGCGAACAGTTCCACCAACTGTGCCGAATTAAAGGGAGTATTTATGACATATTGTTGTTTGTCAAGAACATAGGCGGCTCTGCCATTTTTTGATCCATCAATAAAAATGGTAGGAGAGGCTGGAATGGGATTCCCTCGAGTATTTTTAAGAAACACAAAAGGGGTGAGGGAAAAAAACTGCAGAAGTTTATTACTGGGCAGCTGTGTATCGAATTTCCCTGAATAGGAGCAAACAAGGACGGCCCAGTCAGGGTCATGGTTACACAGTCAATGAAGTAATTTTTTATCATAGGGTGTAATGACAAAATCAGGGTCTCTCCCAAAGTAACGAGTGGAGATGTTTATGCCTCTCATGATTACTTGGCAAACCAGGGAAGGAAAAGCGGGAAGAATCTTTCTTTTAGCGACGGGGAGGTGTACCCAGAGTAAGGGTACAGATGCTTGCCAGAGCAGGCCGGTAGGCGCAAACTCTGTGGAAAAAATAATCAAATATAAAGGCGCATTTGGGTCAAAGTATCCTGTGTGTTGTTGGGCTATGGCCAATTCGACCTTTTGTAGGGCTGTTTGTGCTTCGCTGGTAAGGTATCTAGGGGAGAGGGGATCAGGGTCTCCCCTGAGAAGGTCCTCTAGGGGGCGCAAGTCTCCTTTTGTTAGTTTTAAATATGGTCGCAACCACTTGATAACCCCCAGGAGTTTTTGAAAATCATTAAGACAACGAAGAGCATTTTTTTTGATTTGGATTTTTTGAGTATACAGGAGGTTTGGATGTAGTTCAAATCCTAAAAATAGAAATGGGTATTGGGCCTGAATTTTGTTTGGGGCGATGGAAAACCCTCTGCTTAAAAGAGCTCTGACAATTTCTTGAGCCACCTGTTGTGTTTTGCCCTCGGTTTTTCCAGCTATCAGTAAATCATCCATATAATGTATAATATAAACTGAGGGATGTTGGAGTCTTATTGGATCAATGGATTGGGCAACATACTTTTGGCATAACGTAGGCGAATTAGCCATACCCTGCGGCAACACCCTCCAGTGAAACCGGGGGTTAGGGCCAACATGATTTACCACAGGTATAGAGAAAGCAAATCGCTTGCAATCTGTAGGGTGTAGGGGAATAGAAAAGAAACAATCTTTGATGTCTATGACAATTTTAGGATAATTTTTAGGGATGGCCACAGGGCATGGCAGCCCGGGCTGTAATGCTCCCATAGGAACCATTGTTTTATTAACTTCTCTAAGATCTTGCAACAATCTCCATTTTCCAGTTTTCTTTTTTATCACAAAAATGGGAGTATTCCAGGGAGACGTTGAAGGTTCAAGATGTCCTAGCTCTAATTGTTCCTGCACCAACTGTAGGGCAGCCTGAACCTTCTCTTGAGGCTTGGACCACTGATCTATCCAAACCGGGTCATCATTTTTCCAAGTTATCTTATCAGCTTGGTGTGCAGGGGGAGCAGTGGTCCTTAAGAAAAAAGGTCTGTTCCTAGTCCTTTTCTGTCCAGCTTGGGGACAGGCATAATGGGTTGGACACGTCCTTGTTCGTTTTTTCCCAGTCCCTTACCTGGCAAGAAGCCGGTTTTTAACATCGTGTGGGCTACCTTATCGTTAGGACTCATCATAATAACCCCCATCTGTGTCATAATGTCTCTTCCCCATAGATTAACTGGGAGTCCTTCGACCACGAAAGGCCTCACTGTCCCCGAGTTTCCTTCTGAATCTTTCCATTGTAAAAATTTAGAACTTTGCAGGGTGTTCTGAACCTGACCTATGCCTTTTAGATGTGTGGCTGTGGGTTCCAGTGGCC
>PVIJ01007332.1:42739-83523 GCA_004024925.1 Scalopus aquaticus | reverse complement strand
TTTATTGGGCCTCCCCGGTGGCGCAGCGGTTGAGCGCTGCGCTGTGGAGCTGTCGGCAGCGGCGACGCGAGTTCGACGCCCGGCCGGGGAGAATCCCACATGGCGCGGCAGACCTCTCCTGCCTCGCCCGCTGCTCCCCTCAGCAGTGTATTTCTGATCTGCCTGTTCTGCTCCCCTCTCTGTCTCTGGTGAACCCTCTCGCCGCCCCACGCCTCTGGCCCGTACCCCAGCTTGTATGTATAAATAAATGAATCTTTAAAAAAAAATAAACCCACTGGGATTTTGATTGGATGTGCATTAAAACCAAGATGTTATTAGGCTATATCTGACATCAGCTCAACATCTAGACTAACCATCCAGGGAAATAATGAGTCTTGCACGCATCTGCGTAGGGAATTGGCTCACTCGTAATTGCTGGTCCTTGGCTATTATGTGCGCTGTTATCTTTTGGCTCCAAATCCACACTGCCCGTCAGGGCTTTGGGAATCCAGGCCCTGGACTCTGAACCAGGCTTCCGCTTTGCCGAATGCCTGTGTTGGTTTTGGGCCAGCAGGGGACACTAAAGAGTCCCTTGGAGCCCGGGAAGCCGCAAAACGACTTCCTGTTTGTTGGTTTCTTCCCATCGGCGTCACCCAGCACAGTTCTTCACCCTGAATCTGGCAGTTCTTTCCTGCTGCAGCTGCTCAGTGTAGTTTGGCAAGTTTTTCCAAGTCGTGCACACCCTCAGAAATGCCAGCCCTCTTTCACTGGCTTCCTGGCGGGTCCCTGGCCCTGGTCCTCCTCTCAGCTGACCAGTGCCCCTCCTTGTTGCCTGAGTTTCCTCCAAGCCTTTGCTCCCAATATTCTAACCTTATCTTTTGTTTTTCCTGCCCAGCGGCGGGGGGTGGTGACTGCTTCCTGTAGTTATCACCCACCATGATTTGCTGGAAGCTTAGCATCAAAAATTTGAGGATGGACGTTTCACAAGCCCAGAAACCAGAGGTGGGGATAGAAATGATGAATGAGATGTTAAACCGGCAAGGACGGGAACCAGAGGTGGGGACATGAAGAACTGTCGGTCATTACTAAGAGGATCACCAGTCTTTAGTGATTAACCAAGCAGACCCTAGAAATGATAGATTCCACAACAGATCAAATTCCTCAAAGGGATAGACTCCCCCAAAGGACACTCTGTAGGAACACCCCTTGCTCTGGCCAAATGCATCTCTCGGTCTGCCTGTGTCTATGCAGGCTTCTCTTTTTCCTAGTAAACCTGCCCTTTTAAAAACACAGCTTTCTGAGTCTTGCTGGTGGCATAGGGGTTAAGTCTCAGCTCTATCAAGCTATCTCCAGCCACTGTGGAGAGAGTTCTATTCCTAGCCAGGGAGCTGACCCACATGTAGTTCAGCTGACCTCTCCTGTCTCACTCGCTGCTCCCCTCAGCAGTGTATTTCAGTCAATCTGCCTGTTCTGCTCCCCACTCTGTCTCTGGTGAATCCTCTCACCCCCCCCAACTCCGGCTTACACCCCAGCTCTTCTATGCAATAAATTAAGCCTCAGCTTCCTGCGCTGTAGAAGTATCTGCGTCTTTACAGACATATCCCTTTTCCCTAATAAACTCACTATATGCTGCTGAACAGAAGACTGCTGAAACACATCAGAGGGACCCAAGTACCCCACTCACCAAGCCTGAACATTATTATAAGGTTCTCCTTTTGTGCCTCCAGTTACCTAGTCAACCAACACTTTATACCTAAGTAACATTTCCTTATTCAAAATCATGTCTGCTAAGGTGTGATTTCTGTCTCCAGAATATGCTTCAATACCTGCATGGGAGGCAGATTCTCAAAGAGCCGGTTTGAGAAATGGTTTAGTTGTGTTCAGCGGTCAAATACGGGAGATCCAATCAATTTTAAAATATTTATTAAAATTCTTTTAATGACGTGACCATCGTTTTACATCCTTGTTCATATTTGACAGTACAGGGTTTCTCCCCACCAAACACCCACAGTCCCCTCCTACAGTCCACTGCATTGCCCCTCCCCTTCCCTTGCACGTGTGCGATTTATTTTTATTATTTGCAATTTGTTAGTCCTCTTTCCGTGCCAAAAGGAGACGGAATTCATGCCAGCATGAGAGGCCATTTATTGCTCAGGGGTTGGGCCCCCACGTTTTGGGGGAGTTCCTCCACCACTTCCTCCCCCCATTGTCCCTGTGGACCCCTCAAGTGGCAGGTTGCTGAGCTGATCGTGGAGGGAGCACATCTTCAAATGCAGATAGTCTAGAGCGGCCACCTTCTCCCTGGAAAGAGAGCGGAGAGTTGGTGCTGATGGGGCTAGACGCCACGGGGCTGGCGTGGAAGGAGGGGGTGACTCAGGCCCTGTCCCCAAGATCTCACCCTCCTCCCATGCCCTCAGCCTCCTTCCTCACTCCGGCTTCATCTTGTCCGTCAGCAGCAGGTTCTTGGCCCGCAAGGCTTCGTCTTGGGCCAGCCGAAGGGTGGAGCTCAGGGCCTCTGCCCTGACGTGTTTGGCCAAGGCCTGGCGCTCCAGCTCCTGGGGAGAGGAGCGTAGGCGCAGCTGGGCTTGCAGGACTGGGCTGGGGGTGGAGGGGGAGCTGGATCGCGGAGGGCAAGGGGCAGGGTCCCAGGGGGCCCGTGTTCCTCCCCCGAGGCAGCCCATCATGCCTCAAGCCCAAGACTGAGCCCAGCATCCCACAATTCACTGGCCTTCCAAATCCCACAGGACACTGAACACGTCTGTCCCCTAAAGCACTGGCCTTCTGTGTCCCAGGAAGCATCAAATCAGCATCTGTCATCTTGCCCCCTAATGCCCATGACCCATCACGAATTTGGCATGTGACTGGGTCGCAGTGACCCATCATGGGTGACCTTCTGCATTCCAGAATTCACCAGTCCTCACATCTCCTTATCGATTAGCTCAGCATCTGTTACATTAGTAGTCCTTGGGGTTCTGGGTGCCTATATCCCACAGTGCACTAGGCCCCACGTTCTTAGTAATGCTCCGTGGCATTCACTTCCCATTCTGCCTCACCTGTCTCACCCACTGCAACAGACATCTCATCAGGCCTCAGGCCAACATCCCATAATATGTGAGCTCTCTGTTTCTAAATGTACCACACAGGCCTCAAGTTCCATCAGCTGTGGACTTTGGTCTGGAGCAAGTCCCCACACAGGCTGTGGTTCCTCGTCCTATGATGCCCTCTTCCTGCTGGGACCCTGCCTGACGTCATCAACCCCATATAATGCACCCCCCAACTTAAGATCCAGCCTTATATTCCATGATGCTGTAGACTGGTATCTGTCTCCTGTGTCCCACAATGCACCAGAACCAAAGTTCTACCATGCTATGGGTCCAAGTCTATCACCCAAGGCTCTGTTGTCACTGACCTGTGTCTCATGAACCCCCAAACGGCTTATCACACCCACCACCTCGATGCATGAGAGTCAAGTGTTTCCCCCAACATGTGCTGCCCACAGCTCAACCTGTCCCATCCTGCCACACCCTCGCTGTGCCTTCTGTCCAGGGCGCCCCTCCCTCTACTCTGACAGAAAAGTGGGGCACGGTGGCCCATGGTTCCTGGTACCAGAATCTTCTTGTGTAGCCTCTGACAGCTGGGGCAGGCGGGAGCCAGGCCCCTCTGCTTCACCTCGTCCACCAGTGGGGTCAGTGCTCGCTCCAGCAGCTGCTGCAGGGACTCTGTGGACAGCTGCTGCCCCTGGCTAGCGGAGAGAGCAGTCACCAGGTGAAAGGCCCTTCCCAGAATGCCCTGTTCACACCTGCTCATCCCCCGCCCACATCCCATTCCCACCCAGGCAACCTCTCCACTATGCACTGGGTTCAACCTACATTGCTTCAGAGAGCCTGTGGATCACAGTGCGGTGGACCCCCACTCCCAAAGCACACTAGACAGCTCTCGGTTCAAGACTCACATTTCCCACAATGCACTGTTTGTATAGGAAGACCCTTTCTCCACCCTGCACACTGGTCTTCCTACTATGAATCAAGCATGGTATCTTTGGGCTCAGAAATACACCAAGAACTCACCTTTCCACAACACACAGACACCCAAGTGCCACCTCCTAACCTTCCCACCATGCACTAGGATGCGTGAAAGGGCTCGAGTCTTTCTTGTATTCCACAAGACATGGCTCCATTTGGAGGGGAAGAAAACAGCGTGGCTTCCATAATGCAGTAGGTCTGGCCGGCCTCCAGTGCCCATGGGGAGGCCGCGATCCTCACTCTTCCTGTGTCCCTCTCCTTCAAGGTTCTGCCCTCAACGGGATCCAGGATACCCTCGAAGTCAGGCCGCTGCCCCTTACCTGGCACAGCGGGCACAGGAGCCTTGGGAGCTCCGATCCAAGCTCATGGAGAGGTCAGACCCTCTTCGAGAGCTCTGTAACTGCCGCCCCAGCTCCTCTAGAATTGGTTTCACTGGGCCCAGCCCTTCCAGTTCGCTCCTCAGTGATGCCACAGACACTGCTGACCGCTCCACCCTGGGGCGTGAGAGTAACCATAACTGAGGGGTCCCCTCTCTAAGGGCAAAGTCCTAGCAAGGATGTACCCACTGTAAGTCCGGCACCTCCATCTGCAGCCAGCCCACGGCACCCCGTCTTGCCCCGTCCCCTCCGCGGCTTGCTCCCCCTTCCCCTTTAGTACCTTCAGGACTGGAATGCCCCCCCCTCTGTTCTTTAATTTGCCTGCCAGCTTGGCTCCTTTTAAAGTATTGAGCGCATGCTTCTCCAAGTGGCTCCGCCCACCAGTCCTTATTAGGTAAGTCACGCCTCTCCCTAAGCCAATTGGAGTGTCCTGACGTCAGGTCCACTGCTGATTGGCCCACCCTTTCCACGCAAGTTCCGGCGCGCGCTGGGTCCTCACATGGTGCACAGCTCGTCTGCCCGGCCCCGCAGCTCCTGCAGGCCCCGCGCCGTCTGCGCCTGCTCCCGCTGCGCTCGCTCCCACTGGCCTAGGAAGCCGTCCAGCCTGCCGCCCAGGCCCCCCAGCAGCCGTAAGGCCTCTTGCACCGCCCCCTCCTCTTGATGCCACCGGGCGGTCAGCGAGGATACCTCCCTCCTGGACGGGCAGAGGCCGCACGGTCAGGGCGAGGTGTGGGCACGCCCTGCCCATGCCCCAGACCCACCCAGCCTCTGAATTCTGTCTGGTCCGTTTCTTGGAACCCTCCCATATCCCCCCTCCATTTCATTATCAGCCATTCTGAGCCCTCCCTCTTCCTGCCTCCCAGTCCCACATCAGCTCTTCCAGACCGGGCCTCCTCAAGGCAAGCGAGCTCTCCCCTGCTCCGCCGAACTTAGAGCCTCTGAGGAGCTGCCCCCCACTCTGCAAAACCCGCCCACCTCTGTTTACCAGAGCAGACCTTGCTCCAGCAGCCCCAGCCTCAAAAATCAGGTCATCAAAGAGCAGCCTTTCCAGGTCACCGCCCCCCAAAGTTCCCGCCTGGGTTATTCGAGGCTCTGCCCCTAGATCCCACCCACCTCAGCTCCTCCAGGCCGGCTGTGACCTTCTGCAACTCTTGCTCACTCGCGAGGGGGCCCTCCCCCGCGCGGGGCCCCATTCCCCAGTTGCAGGAAGGCATGCCTCGCAACCGCGGGGGATCTTCAGGGCTCCCAGGGGGGCCGGAGCCGCCCTGGGGCAGGCTGGGGGCGCCTAGGCCGTGCCGGGAGAGGCCAGCCTCCAGCTTCTGCTCCAGCTCCTGAAGCTCGGCCTCCTGCCTCCGCGGCGTCTCATCCTGCAGTTGCTGCTGAAGGTAACGCAGTTTCTCCTGCGTGGGACAGAGGGCGGGTTCGCGTCCAGCGCTTGCCTCCCGCAACTACCTCCACCCCACCTCACACCCCCGCATTCCTAATGCGGCCCCCCCAGATTGGAAAGTAAGTGGAGGTGGGGAAAGGATGTTGGGAAGTTCCGCTTGATGTCTGAATGGAGTCCCGCTTGCAGTTCCGAGGTCAGGATTCCCATTTGAAGTGTAGTGGAGACCAATTCACTTTAACCCCCAACGCGGCCCCTGTCCAGCCCGCCACCTCCACTTCATACCTCGGAGGGGTCAAATCCCAGCACCTCCCATTTTGGATGATCCACCCAAACGTTTCCAGCATTTTCATTTTGTTGGAAAATGAGTGGGCATGTGGACCAGACACTCAGTCCATCTCCAGGACCTAAATGTGTCTGTACTTGGAGAGCTGTGACAGTGAACACAAAGGGGTGGGGTGGCAGCGAGTTGACAGCGGTGGTGGCAGAGTGGGAATTCCCACCTGAAGTCTACCATAGTACCTTGTGCGACAGATCCTCTTCCTCCAATCCTGGGGGCCCCCCCTTACCTCCAGCAGGGCAGAGTTCTGCTTCAGGACGTTGGTTTTTATTTCAGCATCTTCCACAGACCGGGTCACCTTCCGGCAGTTCTCCTGGGTCAGGACACCAGGGCGGGGGCCCTGCCTTCCCATTCCAGTTCCGGCTCCCGACCCTTACCACCGCTTCCCCACAGATTCCAATCCTTCCTACAAGATACACCCACTTCTTCCTGGACTTATGCCCCCTGCTTACTGTGCCCCCACACCCCACCCCAGCCTTTCCCTCCAGCCTAGGGGTAGCTTCCAGTTTGACTTCTGTGCTACTTTCCGTGTCTCCCACTTCCTGTCCACCCTCGTTCGTCCTTCCTCACCTTTCCTTCTGCCCTCTTCCTCCTTCCACTCCCTCTCCCCACCCCATTCCTGCCCCCCCCCCCGCCACTCACCTTGAGTTGACTGCAGTACCCTTCCAGTTCTTCTGCCTCTTGCCGCCTTCTCTCTAGGTTCTCACTCAGCACGGAACACTCACTCTGGAGCAGGGGAGAGGGGCTAGCCTCCACGGCAAGGGAAAGCCAGGTTTGGGAAGGATCCCCTCTGCCCTACAAGCTTCCCAACAGGGCTATGGGTCTTGAATCGGCAGGAGGCCCTAAGAGCGAGGGGAGGCGGGGAGCTCACACCTGCAGGGTCTGTACGTGCTGATTAACCCGGGTGGTCTTCTCCTTCAAGCTGGTGATGGAGTCTTTGGCACGCACCAATCCACTGTTGACCCCACTCTGAGGAAGGAGAAAGGGGTGACTGAGCATAAAGTCCAGAAAAAACAAGGCCCCATCCCCAGCCCTGGAAGTGGAAGCCAGGCTTTCACAGCGCGCTTCTGCACTGCAACGGCCGTGTGACTTGGGGCCAGGCCTTGCCTCTGATTCCTGGCAACCTCCTCAGCAAAGCCAAGGATAGACTCTGCTGGGTGGATGGGCAGAAAAAGAAGGATCCAGAAGGAAGTGGGGGATGGGCGCCTTAGCCCTGTAGAGGGTGATCTTAAGCAAACACTGAGACAAATGCCGTTGAGGTCTTCAGGCATAAGTGGGTCCTCAGGCATAAGTGAGACAAGCTGTTAAAATGCCATGGCCCCCTCTAGGCGCTGGGGAAGTCTTAAGACAACCTGCTCTCCAGATGGAAGCAGACCCAGGGCAGGAGGCTGAGCTCTTCAGTGTTCTCTCTCTTGTTCCTCACGGCCACCTCACTTGTGGAGGCTCTCTGGGCCACTTTAAGTCTCAGGAAGGGTGTCCCTTGGACTCCCGGGTTTGCAGCACATGAGGTGGCCTCAAAGAACTTAAGTCCAGAGCCTTGGTTTTAAATCATGGCACCATATAACCTTGGGTCACGATCACCTTCTATCACTGTAAAATGCTTGTGATTTCTGCCCACACACTAGCCCCGGAGCGATGCCTATGGCAGGACCCACTCTCCCCTCTTCCTCATTTATAGACAAGTTACCTGGAATATGATCTGCCAAAGACTACATTCCCCAGGCCCCCTTGTGGCTGGGTCATGTGACAAGGTTCTGACCAATGGGATGTGAGTGGACATAATGAAGGCAGTTTCCAAGTCTGGCTTTTAATAAAGGAAAGAGGAAAGAACTTTTACCTTTCACACTCCATGTTGGCTGGACTGCAAGGGTGATGGCTAAGGCCGGAGGGGCCATCTTGGACTTTCAGAGGAGGAAGAAACAGGAAATAGAAGCCTGACATCTCAACACTGTGAAGCCCCCATACTCAACTCCAACCAGTAAGAAGACCTGGACCCAGAAGCTACATCTTCTATCTTGTGTAAACTATGCTATTGTGTCTTTACTGCAGTAGTCAAACTTGTGATATCATTAGTATAATTTGTATTCCTATTTCACAGTTGAAGGCAGACCCCCAAACCCCTTGGTCAGTTACGGTCAGTGGGAGACAAGTGGGCCAGATGTGGCACTGGGTTGTGTCCTGACAATCAGGGCCTGGTCCTCCGCCCTCTTCCTGTTTCCCTTCCCGGTGGCTCCAGGCAGTGACTGACAAGCCTGGAAATGACTGAGCGTGCAGAACACAGGAGCCTGTGAACAGCACTTGAAGAACAAACCTGCTATACTTGATACTTTTATAGGAGGAACGATTCTGCTTAAACTAGTTCTTTTGTTTCCTTTCAAAGTCGCTAGATAAACAGAAAAGAAAAAACAAGTTTCCTCCATTGTAAATGGGGACATCACAATTCTTGCATGATTGTTCTGGAGAAGAAGTGTGTTAGGAAATATTCTATTAAGGTAATATAGGCAAACTGGTGCCAACAGCAACTCTGGAAACCCTCCCTGCCTCAAAATCAGTGAAAATGGGCAAAAACTACAGGAGCCAAGTCAGTGAAATATAACAGTTACAGATATACATGCCTCTCGAGAGCTTCAGTGTGCAAGAAAAACAGAACTGAAGGAAGAAACTGGCAATTTAACAGTGGCGTTTGCAGAATTCAACACCCCACTTTATTATTTTTTTAAGATTTATTTATTTTTACATACAAGCTGGGGTACAGACCAGAGGTGTGGGGCAGCGAGAGGGTTCACCAGAGACAGAGTGGGGAGCAGAACAGGCAGATCAGAAATACACTGCTGAGGGGAACAGCGGGTGAGGCAGGAGAGGTCTGCCGCACCATGTGGGATTCTCCCTGGCCGGGCGTTGAACTCGCATCACCGCTGCCGACAGCTCCACAGCCTAGCGCTTAACCGCTGCACCACCAGGGAGGTCCTCAACACCCCACTTTCAATAAGAAGAGAGATCAGCAAGGAGACCGAAGATTTGAAATCTCAATCATCCAGACCTAATGGACAGCCACAGAGCACCCCACCCAACAATAGAGAAAATAGCTCCTCAGGTTCACATAAAGCAGGTAATAAATTTAAAATGAGCTCATACAAAATGTTTTCTGACCTTGATGACTTAAGCAGAATGAAAATAGAAGTTAATAAATATTTGTGGATCTCCCTGGTGGCCTAGGGATTAAATCTCAGCGCTATCACCACTACAGCATGAGTTCGATCCCCGGCCAGGGAGCTGACCCACAGGGCACAGCAGACCTCTCCTGTCTCCCCCCTGCTCCCCTCAGCAGTGTATTTCAGTAGATCCACCTGTTCTGCTCCCCACTCTGTCTCTGGTGAATCCTCTCACCCTCGCATCTCTGGCCTACACCCCAGTTCTTTATGCAAAAATAAATAAAAATCTTTAAAAAAATTGTGAAGCATGAACAAGTAGAAATTAAACTACAAACTAGTAAACAAGCAGTGGGTAGAAGAAGAAATCACAAGATCAATTATATTTTGGTGTAAAGGAAAATGAAAACATTTGAGAAGTAGTGGAAGCAATACTTTGAGCTGAAAATACATCGAAAAAAGAACTCAAAATCAATTCTAATACCTTAAACTAGAAGAAGGGGTGTTAAAAAAAACACAACCACCAGAAGAGCACACTAATCCAAAGTTAACAGAAGGAAGGAAATAATACAGACTAGAGTGGAAGGGGAGAAAGAATGAGTGAATACAAAAACAGCAGATAAAATCAATAAAAGCAGAAGTTGGTTTTTTGAAAAGATCATCAAAACTGACAAATCCTTAGCTAGATGAAATATGAAAAAGAAAAGACTCCAATTACCAAAATGCGGAAGGAAGGAGGGGAACATTGCTGCAATACTAGGGAAAGGCAAATTATAAGGGAATAGTGTGAAGAATTTTATGCCACCAAGTTTGATGATCTAAATGAAATGGGAAAATACCTATTAAAAACGCAAACAACCAAAACTGACTGGACAATTAGGACATCTGAATGGACCTAAAAAGGAAAGAGACTGAGTAAAGAGAACACTTTTTTAAAAAAAAAAAGATTTTTTTTAAAGATTTATTTATTTATGCATACAAGCTGGGGTATAGGCCAGAGGCGTGGGGTGGTGATAGGGTTCACCAGAGACAGAGTGGGGAGCAGAACAGGTATATAGACCAAAATACACTGCTGAGGGAAGCAGCGGGTGAGGCAGGGGAGGTCTGCAGTGCCATTGAACCCAAATTGCCGTCACCACTGTTGCCACTGCCGACAGCTCCACAGCGCAGCACCTAACAGCCAGCCACCAGGGAGGCCCAAAAAAGGGACTTTTCAAGTCGTTTCTTATACAATGGAGGTGTTCAAATTAGCATGCAACCACTTTGATCTTTCTAAGTAAGTTAAGCCTACAAAAACAAAATTTAGAAAGAATGGATATTCAGCCATCTCAACTCTTAAAATACAGGAGAGGAAGGAGCATTTCCTAACTCTATATCCAAGTGAAAGACATTACAAGAAACTAAAACTGCAAACCCATATTCCTTCTCAGACACAACCACTTCAGCAAAGTATAACAAATCCTCAATGCATGTTAAAGGGATTTATAGATTAGGAAGGACTTCCACCCGGGAATATACCATTTTCAGCATATGGAAATGAATCAATGTAATATACCAGAAAAATCTAGTCAACAGCCAAACTACCACATCCATAGCCAGAAAATGCATCAACCAACTCCCTCTTGTGATGAAAACAGCCAACAAACTAGAAATGGAAGGAAACGTCCATATCCCGATGAAGGCATGAAATAGATCCATAAATACTTTGATGGGCCTTTAAAACGTGGGCCTTTCTTCCCCTCACTGGAGTATGGGCTGGATTTAACGATTCATACTTAGCATAGAGCATGAGGTGGAAATGATGGTGTGGAGGATAAGTTCATGAAAGGACCGCCCTGCTTCCTCTCCTGCTCTGGGGAATGATGGCTGCTGTGTGGTAAGCAGCCCCTTGTGGAGAGGCCCATGTGGCAGGAAGCGAAGCCTCCAACCGAGCGCCATAGGAGGCACCATCTTGGATACCAGCCTCGGGTGCCAGACAAGACTTCGCAATGCCGGTCCTTGCAAATGTTTTGTCCGCTGAGCTGAACCACCCGCCGAGCTGTGCCAGGTTTGTTGTTTTAAGTTTGGGGATAAACTGTTTAACAGCCAAATCTAACCGGACCTCAAGGGATAGATTTAAGCAGAATTCCCAGAAGGCCTTGGGTTTCCTCCAGGTGACTTTCTGAGAAAGCCCAGAAGCAGGTCCTCGGCTCACCCAGTTCTTCCAGTTAAGAGCTGTGTGACCTCAGGATGGACCTCACCTACTCTGTGCCCGTTTCCCTCCCTTTAAAATGGAGATGGCTACCTTCGCTGTTGTTGGAAGGTGCGCTGACCCAGAAAGGCCTGTGGTCAGTATTTCTTCGAAAAAGGGAAAGGGCAGCAGGCAGGGGTCTCTGGAGGTGACTTTTGGCTTCACTGAGCCCGAGGGGTGAGGGGAATGGAGAGCCTGTCTGTCTGGCTGAGAAGTAAATGGTGTGATGGTGAGAGCTGGGGACAGGTCCCTCCCGGGTCACCCATTGGCCTGGCAACTCGACAGTCCCGCTCTCCACACCCATCCTGCCTCACTTTCCTTTCTCATAAAGTGGGACTGAGGATCCTTGCCCAGATGGCACTGAGAAAGGGGCAGGGCCCTTCAATAAGGTCAATAGGCCAAGCACGGAGACTAGTGCCAGCGTCGTTGAAAATAAAGACAGAGCAGGGTCTACCAGGAAGGGGCTCAGTGACAAGACCACTTAGCAGCCTGGGCAATGTCTGGACAGCAGGACAAGCCCAAGCTGGGGCTTGAGCCTGCCCTGTCCCTTTCTGCATTGACTCACTGACCTTCCAGAAAGCCATACAGTCTGATCCTTTGGCCTCATCAAGATGTCAGAGCTGATGCCAAGAGCCCAAACAGCCTGCTTCCCCACCCCCACCGGCTCCCCACCCAGCCTCTCTTCCCTCAGGTTTTCTCACTGCTCTGATGTCTGGCCTTCCTCTGTCTCTGTCTCCCAGAGCAGGGAGTCCCTGTCTCTTGGCTTTGAGTCTCTGCCCTTCCACTCTCAGCTCTGGTCTCTGCCCCCTCCTACCCCCACCCCCACCCCTTGTCTGTCTGGGCCCTTGTCCCCCACGGGGGCGTGCTCTCTCTCTCTCTCTCCCTCTCTCTCTCTCTCCCCCTCCACCTGGCCTCTCTGTCTGTCTTCTCCCCGGATGTAGCTCAGGAGCTGAGTGTCCTCCCTGCTGCCTCCCCCAACTGCTCCTGCTTGTACCTAAGGTGTTGGCTGTCATCCCTTTTTCCACTTCAGAGAAGGACCCTGAACTCCAAAGCCAGCTCGTCACTGTTGCTGTGTCAGCCTTTGCTCCCAGCTGCCCGGGGCTTGTTCTCGGGCGTCGTCATCCGCTGAGGGACTGACTCAGAAATAGCTCTGGTGGGAGGCAGACGCTGCGAGCCCGCCACGCCCGCACGCGCTCTGCTCCAGAGAGGGAGGCTCTTCTGCGGGGGAGGAGATGCTCCCTTCTGTCCGCCCGGAGGTGCTCTGCCCTGCTCCCTTCTCCCCTCTGGCCTTCTTCCCTGGACTCTCGCCGCAGCCTCCTCTCTCCCCTCCAGAGGCCGCCTCCCGTCCCAGAGCGTGGTTCTAGCAAAAGGAAGCGCTTTTGCTTTTAGCATCAAGCCCTCTCACTGCGAGTCCCGGCCCTGCGGGCACCTCACCTTGCAAGGCCACTCCATCCTCTGCCTGTTTTCTTTTTGTCTTTAAACTGGTAATTACAGCCACGCATCGCCTAATGACAGGTCCCGCTCTGGGAAATGGGTCGTTGGGTGATTTTGTCGTTGTGTGAACTTCACGGAGCGTAATTACATGCAGCGAGGTCGCGGAGTCCCACACGCCTGGGTTGCGCGGGGTCACCTGAGGGGACCCTCATCCCGCACGGGGTCGCTCGTGCACCCAGATGAGGTTAAGTGCTAGATTCTGGCGCAGTGCCTGGCCCCTGGTGATGCTCAGTAGGCGGGAATGGGGCTCAGCACCCCAGGGGTTCCTCTGTCGCCGTGCCCATGTACCCAGGCTGGCTCCGCATCACCCACATTTCTTCCTGCTCCACCCCTGTGGCCTGTGCCCCCCCAGCCTCCTCTCACAATCCGCAGGCACCAGCTGGCAGTGACTCCTGCCCGTGCTGGAGTCACTGGACTCCAGAGAGGGAGGAACACCGTTCCCAGCTGGAACACCGTTCCCTGTCTGCTGCTGGGGATGCCTCCTTGTGGACATCCAGTTTGGCTGTTGCCTTTTCTGGAAGGTCAAGTGTCCCTCTTCAAGCTCCCGTAGTGGCCTCTAGAGCCCCTTTAGTGTAGGGTACCCCCTCCCCGATTCCTAAGCCTGGCTCCACTACTTACAAGCTTCGTCCCCTTGAGTATGCTATTTAACTTTTCGGGGCCTTGTATCTTCATCTGTGAAATGGGAATAAATAGCCACAGTAACCACCTGTGCTTAGTCCATGCCTAAGACTGGTCACTGTGCTAAACACTTACACGAATGAACCATTGTCATGGTGACTCATGAAGTGTGTACAGATAAATCCAGAATTCTCTGAGGTCCTGCTATATGCCGGGCACATAGTAGGCATTTAAGAAATGTTTGTTGAAAGAACAAAAGCATCTCCGTGCTATGGGTGAGGAAACTGAGGCTCCCAGGACATGGATATACTAGTGAGTCGTCTTAGCATCACTGTGACCATAGGTATTGTTAGTGTCATTCTCACTATCTTTGTCAAATCCAGTTCTGGGCTTAGCCCAAGAGTCAGCCTGATGGGGGTGGAGTAGGGTGGAGTTTGGCAGGGGGGTAAAAGGACCAAGCTGTAACACTGTTAGAGCCAGGAATCCTCTAAATTCCTCTACATCTCATTCACCTCCCCATTTGACCACAGATTCTTAAGTGATCCTCTCAGCAAAGTCCTATTCATCCGTTAGAACCCAGTCCCAAAACTGCCTCCTCCAGGAAGCTCTCCCTGATACACCCAACCTGGCTTGAGAGGCCTTTCTCTGAGCTCTCAGTGTGACCTTCACTGTGGCATTTCTCACTCCCATCCTGTGTCTGTTGTCCCTACCAGACTGGGAGCTTACTCAGGACGGGGACCTAGCCTCACTTGTAGTTGTGAACTCAGTAGAAACTCCCAGACAGGAAATAGCATTCACCTCCATGGGACAAAGGAGAAGACACCTCCTTGGGCCTTGGAGGGTGACCAGAACCTTCTCCTTCGAAGACCTTCCTCTCCCACCCCCTCAGTATTTGCCTACCACCAGGGTGAGGTGCTTGTCTTCCCCAGCCAGGCGCCGCTCACCAGTATTTCCGTGATGTCTGGGTCATCTGGAGCCCAGGGTGGGGCGGGGGAGGCGGGGGGCCCAGGCAGTGCGAGCTGGCCACTGTCTTCTGTGGTCGAGTCTGTGCCAGAGGAGTCTGTGGGCTCCATGGCGGCAAGGTTCAGCAGTGACACGTTGGTGCAGGCCGAGGACCGTTTGAGGTTCAGGCACCAGTGCATTGGCTCGTGCGACATCCGAGGCTCCACACTGGGGAGGAGAAATGGGTGGGAGGTGAAACTCCAGCCAGGATTTTGGAGGATGGCCCTCCCTGCCTCCTGTCTCACTGTCTCACACCCCTCCTCCGACCCCAGCCCCCCCCCTTTCTCCCTCCTCCTCCAGCCCTGCTGCCTAATTTCCTCCCACCAGTCCCCCCACTCCTGTCCTTCCTCCCTCCCTGCATCCCGCCATCTCCTCTGCTTCCCTTGCTCTGCCTCCCTCACCACCACCGCCCCTTGCCTGCCCTCCTCTGCCCCCTCCTCTTTGTCCCTCCCCTTCCTCCAGAACCCACGGTGGGACTCCTGCTCTGTTGGAGGCGGTGCTGGGCACTAGGACCGTCCCCGACAGGGTGCGACAAACCCACCCGTGGAACGACACGGCCTTCTTTTTCTTCGCCGCGATCCCCTTGGCCGGGCTGGTCACCCCCCCTGGAGCCTCCGGGACTAGCTGGGAGCGGCCCTCAACCCCTGCAGGGGGGTCCCCAGCCTCGTGGATCTCTTTGGACTGCCAGATTGTCTTCACCACCACGCTTGCCATGGCGTGTGGGGGTCCTGTTCCCAGAGGCTCCTTCCTCTGAGACTCTCCACCTATTCTGACCACCACTCAGAGTCCCCTGACCGCCCCAACCTGTCTCATAAAGGACCCAACCACTGGGCTCCAGTAAATGGGGGGGGGGCACGTGGGTAGGTAGATGGGCTGGCTCCCCCAAGGTTTCTTAGTTAGTGAACTCTTCCTGTCTAGGAATCTAGTTCCACCTTGGGCTATGTCCTTCCCCTTCAGAACCCGTGGATGTATTCATTTCAGTCCTGAATACACAAGGGATGAGCCTACTGGGGCCTTGGGAGGCGCCCATCATCTGACTCCCTGAGACAAAATGTGGTGTCACCACGCCCTGCCCTCCTTCATACTTTTTTTTTTTTTTAAAGATTTATTTATTTATACATACAAGCTGGGGTACAGGCCAGAGGCGTGGGGTGGCGAGAGGGTTCACCAGAGACAGAGTGGGGAGCAGAACAGGCAGATCGATGGAAATACACTGCTGAGGGGAGCAGTGGGCAAGGCAGGAGAGGTCTGCCGCACCATGCGGGATTCTCCCTGGCTGGGCGTCGAACTCACATCTCGCACTGCCGACAGCTCCACAGCGTAGCACTCAACTGCTGCGCCACGAGGGAGGCCCCCTCCTTCATACTTGATTCCTCATGCAGCACCCTGAACTTGTCACGCTCCTGGGATCTGGGAGACAGTGGTACATGAGGATTGAGCCCCAGCCCTGGAGGACTTCACATTCTGTGTGGGGGACTGGGAGAGGACCCTAGACAGAACAGGAATGAAAAATACCAGTTATCAGGAGTGATATAAAGAATATTAGAAGCTGGCCTCCTGGTGGGGCAAGGGGTTAAGTCTCAGCACTATGAAGCTATGGGCAGCCACTGCAGCACAAGTTCGATCCCTGGCCTGGGATCAGCCTGGGAGCTGATCCACCTTTGGTGCTGCAGACCTTTCCTGTCTTACCCTCTGTTCCCCTTGGCAGTGTATGTCAGTCGGTCTGCTTGTTCTGCTCCCTGCTCCCCACTCTGTCTCTGGTGAGTCCTGTCACCCTCCCCCCTTCCCTGCACCTCTGGCCTATACCACAGCTCTTGTATGCGTAAATAAATCTTTAAAAATAAAAGACTATTAGAAGCAGTCACTCTTGATGGTGTGTGCTTTTGTCAGAGATCATTGATTGTGTATGTGGGATCTGAGGCTTTTATTGTCTGCGAATTTTGACCTGTGCAAACCTAAACATTGAACAATAGGCAATTATATGCATGTTGAAGTGTTTGGGGTTGTATTTGTTTCCTGGGGTTTTCATAACAAAGAACCACTAGGGATCTTAAACAACAGAAATTTATTGCTTACAGTTCTGGAGGCCAGACGTCCAGGGTCAGGCTTGGTAGGCGAGGGTTTATTCTGTAAGAGGAACGGTGAGGAGCAACCTCCGAGTCAGTGAGTGGGGCATATAGCCAACTTGATGGTAGAAAGTGGAGCTTTCTGGACTCCACCTCTTGAGCAGATACTGATGGGAAATAGGAGTAAAGCTGGTGCTTTGGCAGTTAACCACTGGCAAGGAGGAAGAAGCTGTCATGGAGAAGATGCAAGCTTGCCATGTGTGGCTTTGGTTTGCACCTCAGTCTCTGCTCAGTGGATGCTGTCTGGGGAAGAAGAGATGGCTCTGGTCACAGGCCAGACTTTCCCCTTCTCTCTCTTTCCCTTTTCTCGTCCTGTTACTGTTTCTCTCTGCATGTCTTTTGAGTCATGTCCTATAATCATAAGCACACAGTGAAGACCCACCATATTGGTCGACCCTGGTTCCCCTGGGTGTGGTTCATTTCTGTTCCTTCTAAGGTTGTGAAGGAGAATCATTCTAGACCTCTCTCCTAGCTTCTGGCATCCTCAGGAGTTCCTTGGCTTATAATGGCCATCTTTTCCCTATGTCCTCAAATGTCTTTTCTCTACTCTGTATCTACTCTGTATCTACACCTTCCTTTAAGCGCATCAGTCATATTGGATTATGGCCCACCCAAGTCATCTTTTTTCTCTTTCCAGTTTTAAATCTACTACCTTTATTGATCCTGACTAGTCAGTAGGCACATGATCTCATTCTGTCCTGATAATCTGTAAATACTTTATTTCCAAATAAGGTCAGATTCACTGGTATGAAGAACTAGGACTCCAATATGGGGGGGGGGGGACACAGCACAGCCCACAAGGGGGATGAAGTGTACTGATGTCTGCAACTTACTTTGAATGTAGCAAAACCACAAGATGGATGGATGGATGGCAGGAAGGACAAGTATGTGACAAAGCAAGTGGAATAAGTTGTAATGGTCAAATTGTGTGTGTGGGGTATATGAGTTTCATCATACAGTTGTTTCAATTTACTGAATATTTGGCAATTTTCATAGTCAAATGTTGGAGGAAAAAAATGGGAGATGGGGGCCACCTTGGTGACACAAGGAGCTAATCTCAGCACTATGAATCTATCAGCGGCCACTGCAGCATGAGTTCCATCCCTGGCCAGGCAGCTTCCCATATGGCACAGCAGACCTCTCCTGTCTCACCTGCTGCTCCCCTCAGCAGTGTATTTCAGTAGATCCATCTGTTCTTTTCCCCACTCTGTCTCTAGTGAATCCCCTCATCCTCCAGCCCCCACACCTCTGGCCAACACCCCAGTCTGTATGCAAAAATAAATAAATAAATCTTAAAAAAAACTTAAAAAAAAAACAAAAAGGGGGTGGGCCTCCCTGGTGGTGCAACGGGTTGAGCACAGCACTGTGGAGCTGTCTGGAGCTGCTGTGGTGTGGGATGGGTCCAACAGGGAGCTGACCCACATGGCGCAACAGACCTCTCCTGTCTCCCTGCTGCTCCCCTCAGCAGTGTACTTCAGGAGATCTGCCTGTTCTGCTCCCCACTCTGTCTCTGGTGAATCCTCTCACCTCCCCAAACCTGTGGCCTACAGCTCAGCTTGTATGCATAAATAAATAAATATTAAAAAAAAAGAATTTAAATAAAAGAGGGGGGGGAGACTGTCGATGAGTCCAGCTTTCCTGGAGAAAAAAAAATAACGGTTAATTTGTTTAAGTCAGAGTTTTAGAAGCTTTTTGTGGTTCAGCATGTGATTTCCCATAGGATTTCCTCTTTTTTTTTAGATTTATTTATTTATTTTTGTGCAGAAGAACTGGGTGTAGGCCAGAGACATTGGGAGTGAGAGGATTCACCAGAGACAGAATGGGGAGCAGAATAGGTAGATTGACTTAAATACACTGCTAAGGGGAGCAGCAGGCAAAATAGAAGAGGTCTGCTGCGCCATGTGGGAAGCACCCTGGCCGGGGATAGAACTCAGGCCATAGTGTTGACAGCACTGAGACTTAACCCTTAGCCACTAGGGAGGTCTTCCAAGGGGTTTCCTCTTAATGTTCCATCTTAAAACCAATGAAGTCTTACTAGACTTCATCTAGGCCTGAAAGTATGGACTTGTCCATGAACTGCTTTTAAAACTTAATGATCCCTGGGCCTCCCCAGTGGTGCAGCAGTTAGGCGCTGCGCTGTGGAGCTGGCGGCAGATGGGGCGTGAGTTTGACGCCTGGCCGGGGAGATTCCCACATGGCGCAGCAGACCTCTCCTGCCTTGGCCGCTGCTCCTCTCAGCAGTGTGTTTCCATCGCTCTGCCTGTTCTGCTCCCCACTCTGTCTCTGGTGAACCCTCTTCCCACCTCACAACTCTGGCCTGTACCCCAGCTTGTGTGCATAAATAAATAAATCTTAAAAAAAAAAAAACAATGATCCCTGAGACCCTGAATCCCGAAATGATCTAGGTTCCAGTCTAAGCCTATGATTCTCTGCCCACCAATTTCACAGCCACTATCAATGACCTTCGGCTACTGACCACTGGCCACGTGGCAAGTCTGAACTGGGCCGTCCTTGAGTATAAAAGACGAGATAGAATGTGAACTATATTGAAATGGTAATACTTGGGTATATTGAATTAAATAAAATAATTAAAATTAAGTTTGCCTTTTGTTCTTTTTTTTTCCCAAGATTTATTTATGCATACAAGAGGTGAGGTATAGGCCAGAGGTGGGGGGGGGGGGACTACAGGATCCACCAGAGAGAGAGTGGGGAGCAGAACAGGCAGATCCACTGAAATCCACTGCTGAGGGGAGCAGTGGGGAGACAGGAGAGGTCTGCTGTGCCATGTGGGTCAGCTCCCTGGCAGGGGATGCTGCAGTGGCTATGGATAGCTTCATAGTGCTGAGACTTAACCCCCTTTTTTTAAAAGATTTATTTATGCATATATGCTGGGGTGCAGGCCAGAGGGGTGGGGGGTGAGAGGATTCACCATAGACTGAGTGGGGAGCAGAACAAGTGGATCTAGTGGCTGCAGACAGCTGCATAGTGCTGGGACTTAACCCTTTGCACCACCAGGGAGGCCTTGAGACTTAACCTCTTATGCCACCAGGAAGGCCCTGCCTTTTGTTCTTTAAACATGACAGGAGTAATTATATTGGTGACTTTCACTGTATTTCTATTGAGAAATACTGCTCTAGGTCAAGTAGGAGTCAGCCCGAGAGTCAGCCCAGGAGCTCCTGGCCGATCCAGGGCACAGCCTTGGCGGGATCAGCAGTGCCAGGTTTTCTGGAAGGCTGTGCTGGCCTTCCCCAGCTCACCCCCCTTGGACCGCAGAATGCCTTTGCTTCTTGCTCAGTCTTTGATATATAAGTTTTAAAGTCATGGCGGGGGGGAGGGGGGTGGGGGGTGGGGGGGTGCTGCAGGGAGCTGGGAGGGGTGGTTTGGGGAAGGACTGAGGTCCTCCACCTAACCATGAGAAGACCAAGAATCAAGATTGTCCCCACCCCACTCACCAATACTGAGAACCCAGAGTGAATGCCATGTCACCGCAGGTGGGCTCTGGGTAAAGGGCTGAAGGTGGGTGGGCGGGGGAGAGGCTGGTTTTCCTCCTGCTATAGAGACAGACTTTCCCTGTTCTTGGGACTCTCGTGGTTTCTTCTTCACATCCCTCAGCAGGACTAGTTCGAACCCAAACTGCTACTTTAAAGGCGTTATCTTCAGGGAGACAGTGCTTCCTTCCCACAGCGCTAGTGGACTCCTCCAGGCCTTGGGATTTTTATTGTATCTTTGCATTTAAAGGACCTTTTTCAGCTCCCCGATTTAATAATGCTATTTGTCTGTAAGGGAGCTATGTTCCTTAGGGGTGGAAAGCACCCCCCCCCCCCATTAGAAAATGGCCTCCCTGTTACTAAAACACCCGAGCTTGTCTCCTCCTAGAATCCTAAATGGACTTTCCCAAGTCCCATTCCTGGAAACCCAAATGGACGAATCCATTGAACCTGGAAGGTGGACGCTTCTCACCCTTGTTTTCTCCCCCCACCCCGCCTCCCTCCTCAGGTTCGGCATTTACTTCCCAGGATCCAGCACACCGCTCAAGGCTCATTCCGAGGATGCTACACTTCTGAGATTAGAAAAAGATCATGAGATGGGGGGGTGGTTCCTTAAGAAAACAGAAATGGACTCTTCCAGTTCCCTTTGCCCCAAATTTCTCAATAGCCTGGGGCGCTGGGGTTTTAGAAGCCTTGCTTTCCCGGAGGCAGTTGGCCAGCGGGCTTGTGGGGTGCAGAGGGGTGGTGGCCAAAGCAGATTCACCTGGTCCTTGCTTTTCCCCAGCGTTCTTCAGTAACAGGTCCCACTCTTATTCTTGACTAACAATTTTGATTTGATATTTGCTATAAATGGTGGTTGCCTGAGGTGTTAGTTATGGTTTTTTGGTAAAAATATAAATTGAAAGGTGGTTAAAACCCCTAGTGTAGTTTAAATCCCAGTTTCGTTTCGCCTGAGCTATGTGACCTTGGACAAGTCATTCAACCTCTCTGGACCTCCGTTTTAACCTCTGCTTAAAGGGACTAGAACTTGCATCGCAGTTCCTCCGCTGAGATTCTTGGCCTCCTGGTAATTCAGGTCCCCACTGCTCGGCGGCTGGGGGGGAGGGGATGGGTGTCTTCCTGGAAGAGGATTTAAGGATTTCGGGGGTGGAGAGGAGGGAGAAAGGGGAACACGCAGACGCTTGCGCAGTAAACAGCTCACGCTCTCTTGCCCCTCCCAGCCCCTTCTCTGCAGCAGGGAATTGCAGGCGTCGCTCCACCTATCCCAGCCCAGCTGAGTGACAACCCCCCCATAGCGTTCCTCTTCTCCCCCCATCGCCCTCCCGCTCCCACTACCCCCCAATCAAGGGGAGAAGTAGGATAAATCTAGCGAATCCGCGACGCCTGCGGGGGCGATCTAGCTGTCTATTGGCTCTAGTCAACTCAAGTACCGCCTCCTCAAACCCGCTCCCCCGCCTTCCATCACGTCAATCCCGCCCCTCTAGTAGGGCTGCCAGATCCAATCACAATCGAACCTGATCTTGCGGCGTGGGCGGTCCTACACTACGTCTGCGAACTACGCCCGTCTCTGGAGCAACGCCCCCTTTCCCCCGCTCCCGAACGGAAATAGCGGAGCGCTGGACCAATGGATGCGGCGTGCCTTTGTCCGCGGACCAATGAAAGCGGGAGCCGGGGTGGGCCCCAGACTGAGCGGCGGTAAGCCAAGCCAATGGGCGGCTGAGAACGCAAGGCGGCGGAGAGAAGAGGAGGGGCTAGGGGTGGTGCCGAGGCCTGCCAGCCCGCCCGCCCTCCTGCCCTCCCCCCCTGGCCGGCTCGGCTCCTCGGCGCTGCCTGGGGTCCTTTCCTCCCGGTCCCCGCCTGCCAGCCCCCGCTGTGCTGTGCCCTGCCCGGCCGGGCCTGGAGCCGACACCACCGCCATCATGCCGGCCGTGTCCAAGGGCGATGGGATGCGGGGGCTCGCCGTGTTCATCTCCGACATCCGGAACTGTGAGAGCGCGGTCGGGGGACACTGGAGGCGGGGGGAGTGTGGAATGGAGGAGCTCGGGGGCTACCGAGGGCCCCTGGACGGAGAAGGCTGTTGTGGTCGTAGAGGGAAGGGATGGAGAGGCCCCCAGGGGGACTTGAGGGCGGGGGGAATGGACGGGCTGAGGGTGTCTTGGAGTGCCTCCCGAGGTGACGACATGGGCGGCTGGGGTGTCCGGGAGGGTCTTAAAGGAGAGGAGGCTAGTGAGGTCCCGGGGGTGGGGGCGTAGAGGTGTCCCCTGGGGATGATGGAATGGCGGGGGGGTCGTGTGAAAGACGGAGTCAGAGGAATCCCTGCTGTCGATGGAAAGGGAAGGAGGTGCATGGGTGGGGAGTACCCTGTGGAGAGAGATAGTGGAAGGAGGCCAGAGGGGACCGGGAGGACGTGCAACACAGGAAGCCTACTGGGGCTGGGCTGAGGCCTTGGTGAGGGGTGTCGTAGCAGGGAAGGCCCTAGATAGGCCCCCAGGCTCCTGGCTAGTGCAGAGAGGGGTCCTGGAAGCCATGGAAAGTCCAGTGGCTTGGGGAGGAGGCCTGGGCAGGTGAAGGGCTGTAGGAGGACCTGGTGAGGGACAAGGGGGTTCTGCCAGGGAGAATTTCTTAGGTGACAAGGAAGCCAGTAGAGAGGGGGGCTGGAGGGGTTACGGAGGGAAAGGACACCAAGAGCAGTGCAGCTGCAGGTGGAGTGCCTTGGGCGAGCCTAAGACACAGAGGGGGTGGCTGGAAAGGTGGGCACGTGATAATGTGGGGGCTCGGGGAGTGTGCCAGAAGGGGGAGAGCCCAGAGCTCAAAAAAGGGGTCAAGGGGCCTTGGGAGAGAGGTCTGGACAGCTGGTGTGCCAGGAGTGGGGAAATCCTGGGCCCGGAGAGGGGCCGGGGAGCAGGCTGTTCCTGAATCTGGATCCCTTTCCTGTGTGGCCACATCAATATGGGGACAGTGATCACCAGCAGGAGAGGATTGTCGTGAGCATGAGGGGCCTGGCGCCAAGTCAGCTCACAACTCCTGGGAGTGGGTGTCGGTGTTTGGAGCTGCCAAGAGCTTCTGCGGCCGCTTCTGCTTGGGCTCGGGTCAGCCAGCGCTGGATTTGAGTTTGCGCCTTGTCCCTGCCTAGCCGTGTGACCTTGAGTGGGGGACTTCTCTCAGTTTCCTCATCTGTCAGGAAGCTCCGCTGCTTGCACCTTCCTGATGAGCTGGTGGTGATAGAATGCCGGTGAGGGGGCCTTTCGCACATTCCAGGCACCAGACCCATCTCGGCTACTTATTCCACTGCAGCTCAGGAGCCGCCTCTGCAGGGCCCCCAATGCATACTTTAAAATTTAGTGGGGCTCGCACGATCACCCATAGTAGCTGCTCAGTGAGCAGCAGGGGTAGAAACTGTTGAGTCCTGGGAGCGATGTTTTGGTCAGTAGGGAACGGGGCGGAGCTCTGGAGGCTGTGGCCTGGGGGTGCAGGGGGTGCCAGGATCTCCATGCACTGCCTCTGATGTCTGCCAAAGCAAAGGGGCTCCAGGCAAGTCATTCAGCCTCTCTGAGGCTGGTTTTCTCAGCTGCAAATGCCACCGATAAGCACATCTTGCCCCCGAAGCCTCATTCATTCGTGCATTCATTCATTCCACACATACCTTTTGATCACTGCAGTGTGGCGGACTATTCCAGGGACTGGGGCTTCCCCGGGGGACAAGAATCCGCCCCTGCGCACGCCCTAGCTGTGCAGGTGATGGAAAGTAATCACAGAACCCCCACGGCTCATCAGCCAATGGTCGGTGCTGTGAGAAACACTAAGGAAGGAAACCAGAGTGGGGGGCCGGGACACTGGGGTGCCTGGCGAAGACCTTACTGAGGCCACTCCACGGACAGTGGCGTGGAGGAAGGAAGTGAACCCCGTGGATTTGGGAGGCAAGAGGGGCCGGACTTGGCAAAGGGCAGCTGGGTCCTGAGGCTGCAGAGCGCTCAGTGTGTGTGTGTGTGTGTGTGTGTGTGTGTGTGTGGTGTGTGTGTGTGTTCAGATAAGTTTGTGGGGACCCAGGTGGCTGGAGCCCAGGAGGGGGATGGGAGAGGGAGGAAATACGGCGGGAGAGGTGGGAGATGGGGTGGAGGAGACCGAGGTGGTGTGGGGCTTTGTGCTGTGCGCTTTCTCTGAAACGAGGGCAGCAGGGAGGTTTTGAGCACAGGAGGGACATGAGCTGACCGGTGGTTTAAAATAATTCCTGTGGCTGCTGTGGCGACAGCAGACTCGAGCGGTAGGAACGAAAGCGGGGGATCTAGTGGGGGGCTGCTGCAGGCACACAGGTGAGAGACAGTGCTGGCTTGATTGGGGGGAGAAGGGCATGGTGAGACGTGGCTGGGTTGGGGACACATTTGGAAGGTTTGCAAAGGGACTGGACGGTGGGGGCAGGGGTGAGAAGGAAAAAGACACCAGGGTGGGGTCTCCACAGGACCCCAGAGGGAAACCAAACGACAGAGGGGAGACTCGGGCTGGGGGTGGGTGGGTTCAATCAGGTGAATTGCCACTAGACTCGGGGATTCATTCCTCGTCCTTCCTTTGCACAGAGAGTGTATGTTGCTCCCCACCCGTGAGGGGGCCAGTGCTGCCCGAAGTACCAGCTGTCCCTCTCTCACTGTGTGATCGTGTTTATGGCAGCGTTATTCGTGGTAGCCCCCGAGCACAAGCAACCCAGATGGCTACCAGCAGATGAACAGATAAACCAGATGTGGCCGAGTCCCGTGATGGAATATTATTCGGCCGTGAAAAAGAATGGTGTTCTGATAGATGCTGCCGTATGGTTGAACCTTGAAAACCTCAGGCTGAGTAAAAGAGGCCAGACACAAAAGGCCGGAGTGTAGGATTCCTTTTCTATGAAAGGTTCAGAACAGCAAATCCATAGTCTGGAAGTGGATTAGTGGTAGCCTGGGGGTTGGGGATGGAATGTGCAGTGGCTTAATGAGAACAGGGTGTTTTTCTTATTTATTTTTTTTTTGGGGTGGTGGTGGTGGTGAAAATGTTCTGGAATTAGGTATTGGCAGTGGTTGCACAGCATTGCGAATGTACTAAAGACCTCTGAATTGTGCACTTTAAAAGGGTGAATTATCGTGTGTGGGCTGTATCTCAATATTTTTTTTTCAAGTGGAAAAAAATCGGAGTGTTCTGAAGCACAGCGAGGGAGAGGGCCACAATGGGCGCTCTGTCCCGCGTGCCTGCTCAGACAACATGGAGGAGTGAGCCCGCCGGGGGTGTGGAGGAGCTGTGAAGGCCGAGGGGCAGCAAGTGCAAAGGTCCTGAGGTCTGGTCTAGACTCAGCGCAGGCCCATGTGGCTGGGCGGAAGGGGCTGGGGTCTGCGGTTGGGGGTGCATCAGAAGTGAGTTTGGTGTCAGCCCTGAGAGCGCTGGAGAGGGCTTTGAGCAGGAGTGAGGGGAAAGAAGGGATGAGTGACCTGGCTCGGCAGGGCCCAGAGATGAGCAGATACGCGTGTGTGGAACCCTCCTGCTGCAGGCTCTGAAGTCCACAGTGGCCAGGGGAAGGATCAAGAAGGAGGCAAAAGGCAAACTTCCAGAAGGAGGGCTCGGAAGGGCAAATTCTACAGATAAGAAGGGGAGAGGTGGAGAGCGGCCCAGCCTGAGGGTGTGGCCTGCCCTGTCTAGAGTGGAATCCTGCCTCCTGGCCTTTATCTGACAGGAGCTCCCCAGGGCAGTGACTGGGGCCTTCCTCTCCCCGGCCGGCTCCTCCCGCCCAAGGAGCCTGTGAGTGAGGAATGGGAAGGGGGTCTGGGCTGACTCCTTTCCTAGAGCTCACCCCATTTTGACTCTTTCCCTTTGTGGGATCTCCCCCTGCCCCCGGGGCACAGGCCCCTCTGAGCCTCCCTGGCTCCCCGATTCCTTCCTCTGCAGCACGTGGCTCCCAGGAGTCCCCGGCGCCTTTCGCTGGTTGCAGGAATGGAGAGTGCGGGCCTGGCCTCCATCGTGCGCCATCGACGGCCCGGCGCTGGCTGGATGGGCCTGCCGAGTCCCAGCCCTCTCCGCTCACATGTATTTCCCTGTGTGGGGGGTGACCCTGGCACGGGAGGAAATGCACCTAGCATTTGGGCACCCAGGTGGGGCACTAGGTGTTGGGAGGGCACACAGCGGGGGGAGCGGGGCCACGCAAAGTTGGGGTGGTGTTTTTGAGCTTTCGGCAGACTGTGACAGGGTAGAGCTGGCGGGCGCAGACCTGGAGGAGGACATTCCAGGCTTTGGGCTGGCCTGTGCAAAGGCCCTGAGGCAGGACTCGGCTTGGAGGGTGAGAGGAACTATGGAGTGGAGTTGGGGTGGAGGAGGGCAGGAGTGTGGTCAGGGGCAGCAGGAGAATGGAAGACTGGATGTGGCGGGGCCTGGCTGGGCAGGGGAGCGCTTAGCTTTCCTTGGAGCCAGTTGCGCCCCGTGGAGGGCTCTGGAGCAGGGGAGGATTCGGCGGGTGTTTACCGCGCGCTCTGGCAGCTGTGGAGAGAGCAGAAAGAATAGTTCTCCCTTGGGGGGTCTCCAACAAGGTTGTGCACTTGCCCCCCCCCACTTTTGAGTCACCAGGCACCCTGCAACCGTGTCCCCTCTGCCCAGTGGGCTTTCCACACCCCGAGGGGCCCTGCGGATGCCCGGCTCCCTGCCTGGGGCTGGCGTTGCGGCGGCTGGGCCACACAGATCCGCCGGGGGGCTGTGCTGCGTGGGACTGGGCGGAGCTGATAAGATTTTCTCAGGGGTGGACTCCAGCGATAACAGGAGCCCCAGTCCCCAGCACCCTCGTGCAGCCGGTGTGGAGGTTCAGACTTCCCAGCAGCCTTGCTGTACAGAGAGCAAAGCGCACCTGTGAAATTCACTTGAGTGGGTCCTGTTCACCCCAGAGCATCCCGAGGTCACGCCCCGCGCGCGGCGGGTGCTCCCAAAGTGATGAGTGCGGTCGTTGACGCTCCTCTCCACTCAGAGGCGTTTTCTTTTTTTTCAAAGATTTTATTTTTGCACAGAAGAACTGGGGTGCAGGCCAGAGGTGCGGATTCCTCTGGTGAGAGGATTTACCAGAGACAGAGTGGGGAGCAGAACAGGCGGATCTACTGAAGCACATTGCTGAGGGCAGCAGCAGGGAGATAGGAGAGGTCTGCTGCGCCATGTGGGGTGCTCCCTGGCCAGGGATTGAACTCAGGCTGCAGTGGTGATAGCACTGAGACTCAACTCCTAGGCCTCCAGGGAGGTCCCAGAGGCATTATTTTTGTCGGCCCCATTTGCTGTGTACTGAGTGTAGAACATTCTGGTAGAGAAATCAGATTCACGAGTTGCCCAAGGTGCTTCATACAGACTTCTTCCAGGACCTGAATGAAAGAGCAATTTTTAAGTTTATGAAAGGAAGTGAGAAATTCGCCCCCCTGCCACGCTGGACAGTGCGGGGCCAGCCTGTGTCGAACCTGACCCTGGTCCCCGGCCAGTGGCATCACCGCCCAGTGCCCCCTCTCAGGCCCCGGGCTGGAGGGGCTTGTGTGGGAGACAGTCACGTGGTGCCCTCTTTGGGGCCGGCCTCTTCACTCTTCAGTACCGTGCGCTGTGCACAGTGGTGTCTGTGCTGTCACGAGGCTGTGCTGAGGTATAGACAGCTCCCGTGTCATCTCCATAAAAGCAGGGTTTGCGGGGTGACTACCTTGATGCCAGGCTGGGCTCTACCCGGCTAGAAGCTTTGGGGTCGGGTAGGTCCTTAGCACTGCCGGCACTTCCCTGTGGGGGGCGGGGGGGTTCTCCTTTGCCCCACCCGTCACGATGGCCAGCAGCTGCGGGTGGGCCCGCGCCGCCCGTGCTCACGCTGCTGCTCTGGCCTGCAGCCCCCGCCCGCGCCGTCCACCAGCCAGAGCGCCGCCATTGCTGCTGGTTAGGCCTTTTCGGCCTGGACCGTGGATCCTCAGAGGCAAGAGCCCAGCACCAGGAAGCCTCTCAGCCCTTTTGCGCTTGCCTCTCACCACGTACTCACTGTCGGCCTCCGCGCCGATCCAGGAGCTTCCCGAGAGCAAGGCGGGTGTGACTCACCCCTGAGCCTGGCCCAGGGGATGTTCGAGGGTAAAGAGTCCCTTTGTTTATTTGTTTATTCATTTATTATTTTAATATTTTAACTGTATTACAATCTTTTTTTTTAAGATTTATTTATTTATGCATACAATGCTGGGGTACAGGCTAGAGGCATGGGGTGGTGAGAGGGTTCACCAGAGACAGAGTGGGGAGCAGAACAGTCCGATCTACTGAAGTACACTGCTGAGGGGAGCAGCGGGGAGACAGGAGAGGTCTGCTGCTCCAGGTGGGTCAGCTCTCTGGCCGGGGATCAAACTCACGCCTCAGTGGCTGGCAATATCTTCATAGTGCTGAGACAACTCGTTGCACCACCAGGGAGGCCCTAAAGAGTCCCTTTAAAATGCCATGATGTGCTTGCATGCTTCCCGTGACAGGGAGCTCATCACCCCGTGCAGGCTGGTCCTTGGGCCCCTTAGCCCAGCTCTGCCCGGCTGCTTCAGTGCTTTCTCCTGCGAGGGTCCGTGTGGTGTCTCGGGCACCCAGCCTGTTTCTTGCCTATAGACCTTGGCAGTGTCTGTGCCTCGGCCAGGCTGCCCTCCCTTCAGGCCCACAGCACCCTCTATTTTGGAGACCGAATGCTCTCTGCGAGGTCTTTCTTTTTGTAAAGATTTATTTTTTATTTTTGCATATGCTCTGGGGTGCAGGCCAGAGGTGTGGGGCGGTGAGAGTGTTCACTAGAGACAAAGTGGGGAGCAGACTAGGTAGATCTGCTGAAATACACTGCTGAGGGGAGCAGCGGGCGAGGCAGGAAAGGCCTGCTGTGCTATGTGGGAATCTCCCTGGCTGGGGATCGAACTTGTGCTGCTGCAGCCGCCGACAGCTCCACAGCGCTCGCTCAACCCACTGCACCACCAGGGAGGCCCTGTGAAGTTTTTGTATGATGAGGTCTCTCAGTTACACAGAAGGCAAAATGGAATAGACATGGATAAAAGACTGTTTAAGGAAGAAAACACATATTTTAAATGGCCTCTGATGCTGTCTTCTGTGTAATTGGTTTACTTTGCTATTAAATATATTTATATCCCAGTCTATTACTTTGTAGAGACGCATTTACGTGTGTGGAAATAGCAGCTCTCTGGAGAAGCCCACAGGCCATAAGTAATGAGCTTGCTGGACTTTCTCGGCCTGCCCACAGCCGGGAACCTGGCCCCCCAGAGGCAGGAACAGCACCCCTGCCTCCCGGCGGCCCCTCCTGCGCCCCCCTCGGCCCCACCCTCTGCTGGGCCGTTCAGCATCATAGATAGATTTGGCCTGTTTCTCAAAGCCTTTCATGGAGATTTAAACTGCTGGGGGCTCCAGCCCCGGCAGTACCCGCCAGGCGACCGCCCACCCGCCTGGGCCAAAGTCTGGGCAGCTGGGCGTGGCCCGCGCCCATTTATGAAAGATGTTTTTGGTTTCTGTTGCGGGGTCCCCGCAGAGTGGTTTTTTTTTTTTTAAGATTTTTTTTTTTATTTATACATACAAGCTGGGGTACAGGCCAGAGGCGTGGGGCGGTGAGAGGGTTCACCAGAGACAGAGTGGGGAGCAGAACAGGCAGATCAGAAACACACTGCTGAGGGGAGCAGCGGGCGAGGCAGGAGAGGTCTGCCGCGCCATGTGGGATTCTCCCCTGTGGGGTGTGGAACTCACATTGCCACAGACCGCTCCACAGCGCAGTGCTCAACCACTGCGCCACCAGGGAGGCCCCCTGCAGAGTGGTTTCAATGCAAGGCTTTGGAGCAGCGGAGGGTCACCTGCAGGTCAGGGGAAAACAGAGCTCAGGCTTGGATGGGCTCGAAGCCCCCCAGCCCCCACCCTGCCCGGCACCCAGGCAGAAGCAGGCCCCCCACCCCGCTCACGCCGCCCTCGTGCACTCCTCGCCCACGTGGCACAGCCTTGGCCGCCCTGTGAACTACGCTGAACCCTCCTCATCTTTCACGGTCCTCAGATGTCCCTCCTCCTGCAGCCCCCACCGAGGCCTGCGTCACTCCTGGGCGACCGCTCTCAGCAGCGCTTGCTCAGGTGGGGGGCGGGGACCGGATCCGATCAGAGGTGACAGCTGGCCTGGGTCCCAGGTGCCCAGTGTGGCTCGGCTCAGACCCAGCAGACAGGGCCTCTGGACCCGTGTAATTAATAAATGAAGGATCAGATGACCTCTGGGGCCACATGGGCCGATTCAGACTCCTCTGAGGGACTGGCCCTTCCTCAGACACCCCGTGCTGGACCCCAGGCACTCCGCCCCTTCCTAAGGACAAGTGGTTCACCCCGTACTTTTTTTTTTTTTTTTTGTGTGTGTGTGTGTGTGTGTGTGTGTGTAGAAGAACTGGGCTGTAGACCAGAGGTGCGGGTGTGTGTGTGTGCATGTGTGTGTGTGTGTCAGAGACAGAGTGGGGAGCAGAACAGGCAGATAGACTGAAATCCACTGCTGAGGGGAGCAGTGGGTGAGGCAGAAGAGGTCTGCTGCGCCACGTGGGAAGCTCCCTGGCAGGGGATCTAACTCAGGCCGCTTTGCTGTAGAGGGCCTTCGAGATGGTAGCGCTGACGCTTAACCCCTAGACCACCAGGGAGGCCCACCCTCTTAAGGGTGTTTTCCTGCCTCTATTGAGCTCGGGCACTCAGCCCTTGGCGTGTGGACTTGCCTCTCAGAAAAAGTGGCAGGCCCTGTCCCTGTCCTCACAGAGCTTCTGTGGTGGCCTGGAGGCAGGCACTCAGGTGGAGGTGACACAAGCCAGGTGGGATCCCAGAGGTGGCCCTGGAACTGCTCTGTCTCCTGGGCACATATTGTGAGTGAGATGGGTGGTTTTCTCCAGGTGCTTCGTGTTTTTTCAGAACATAGAAAGACGCAGACTCTGCTGAAGACAGGTGGCAATTGGAGGGAGCTTCCTGGAGGCCGTGACAGTCGCGCTTGGGGAACGTCCCTGGCAGTTGGGAGTAGGAGCTGAGGCAGAACTCTGACTGGAAGCGCACATAGCCCTCGCTCACTCAGGCGTTCACTCGTCTGCGCGGTCACTTGTCGGTCCATTGGTGACACATTTCTGGCCGGGCCAGCGGTGTGGGGGCTGGTGCACTGGTAGTCAGAGCTGGGGGCAGCAGCTCGCATGGAAAGGGCAGGTTAGAGACCGTGGAGGGAGGAACGAGAGGTGGCTCTGGAGTGCGTGTGGGGTCAGACACCAAGGAGCCAAGGTTCTCACCTCTGAAGTTGCAGGGAGGGATGGGGTCCCCCAGGCCGGGCCTATGCCCGGGGAGAGTCTGCCCCTTTGGGATGAGGGCCCTGCCAAGGAGGTGAGTTCAGATGCTTAACTCCCCCGACCCTCACCACCTGCCCTGCCTTCTCCTCCCCAGGTAAGAGCAAGGAGGCGGAGATTAAGAGAATCAACAAGGAACTGGCCAACATCCGCTCCAAGTTCAAAGGTGGGCTGGGGCCTGGACTTCTGGTCTGAGGGAGGAGGGGCTGGGGCCTCGGGTTCCTGGGGCTGCTGCATGGATCCTTCCTCATTTTGCCTCCGCTTTCCTCCTTCCTCTGCCCCAGGGGACAAGGCCTTGGATGGCTACAGTAAGAAAAAGTATGTGTGTAAATTGCTCTTCATCTTCCTGCTTGGCCATGACATTGACTTTGGGCACATGGAGGCCGTGAACCTGCTTAGCTCCAACAAGTATACAGAGAAGCAAATAGTGAGTCTGGGGGGCAGGGTCTGGGGGTCCTGACTCCCGGGTCTGAGGGCAGAGGGGCTAGGAGGGCAGGGAGCGAGGTTTGCAGCCTGGGGCTACCTTGCCACGAGGTGCCCAGCCCGGCTGCCCTCCCCAACCCAGGGCTACCTGTTCATCTCCGTGCTGGTGAACTCCAACTCCGAGCTGATCCGCCTCATCAACAACGCCATCAAGAACGACCTGGCCAGCCGCAACCCCACCTTCATGTGCCTGGCCCTGCACTGCATCGCCAACGTGGGCAGCCGCGAGATGGGCGAGGCCTTCGCCTCTGACATCCCTCGCATCCTGGTGGCCGGGTGAGACCTGGGGCCCCGGCTGTGAGGGGCGGTGGGGGAGACAAGGCTCAGACAAGTGGGTTCAGAGAGGTGCATCACCTGCCAGGGTCTCCCCAGGACGCGGTGCTGATGCGCTTGGAACCGGGAGGCCCAGGGCTACGGTGGGGCTGTCCCTTCTCATCCCACGAGCGGACCTGACTGCGAAGCAGCTTCTGCACAGAGACGTGGGCGGAGGACCTGGCCTGTACCCTCCCGCCAGACAGCCCCCCAGATCACCTGTGTTCTCCTGCCGCCTGTCTGGCGAGCGTGTCCTGGGCGTCTGCGCTGGCGCTGGGCTGGGGGCTGGGAGGTAGCCGTGGCCAGGTGTGGACGTGGTCCTTCGGGTTCCGGGGTGCGAGGTGAGTGTTGATGAATGACCACAGGGTGAAATGTAGATTTCCCCTCAGAGCCACTCTTGGGGCTCATGAGCCCAGACAGGCATTCAGCGGGGGTGCCTGGCCCTGCCTGGGGCATCTGGGTGGACTTCCCAGAGGAAGTGGCCGCAGACTGAGGCCTGGGGGAAGAAGCGTAATCACTTCTTGGGTCTTGGCCTGGAGTGCCAGTGCAGCCTAGGGGTCATCCTGGGCAGGAGTTCATTCAGCAACGGTTACTTGGGCCCATGCAGTGTGCCAGGCACCGGTGCAGGCACGGGCAGAACTGGGCAGCAGGGCCGCTGTGTCCCCCTGGGAGGACACCCATCTCGTGGGGGACATGAAGGCCAGGCACAGACGTAAGGTGAGCTCAGACCTTGCCGGATGTTCAGAAGAAAACCAAACGGGGCCAGGGTGATGCGAGAGACCGTTTAAAGTGGATTCTGGGGAGCAGAACTACAAAGGGAAACAGTCCTTGGAGGCTGAGAAGAGGAGGAGGGGGTCGCCCTTCGGAACCGTGGAGAAAGAGTCCTGGGCAAAGGGAGCCACAAGTGCGACGGCCCTGAAGCAGGTGTGGCCTTGGGAGCCAGAGGGTCTCTGTGGAGTGTAGGGAGCGAGGGGCAGCGCCCATGTTGTGAGCGGGTGTGGGTGTGGTTGGCTCTGCCGTTTTCAGAGATGGCTGCAACTGGCGTGGCTGAGGGGGGGCTGTGCTTCTGGCACACGGTGGGCTAGACCCCGACAGGCTCTGGCTGAGCCCCGCCGTCAGCGTCAGTGAAGAGGGAAGGAAACGGCGTTTATGTGTTCACCAGCCAGCGGGGACGTCGGGAGCTCACAGGCCGCAGGCTGGGGGAACACTCTGGCACCCCGAGATGAGCAGAGCGCCTGAACCAGTGACTGCTGGGAGGGCTTGTGCCGGCCTGAGGGACCTGGGTGTTGCTTTGGGAGCCGCTTCTGCGGACAGAAGACAGCGCATCCAGCGAGAGGCTCCAGAGGGCCCGCTTCAAAGTGAGGGTGACCTAGAAATAAATCGCCCTGAGAGCTGGAAGCAAAATGACCTGCTTCGGGCCTGGCAGCCGCCACACTGGCTTCCAGCCTGCGCTTGCCCTACCGGGGGCCCCGGGGCCTTGAACTGCGCTGGTAGTGCCGGTGTCTGACGGGTGGACCAGCCCTTTCCAGAGAAACCCACTATCCCACAGGCCTCGGCGGTTCCCCGGCCACAGCTCCCAGTCAGAAATCAGTCCACGTGGGGCGGGAGACGCAGCCTACAGGAGGGGAAGTGGCAGTTGGCTTCAAGCTTCCGTGCAGTGTAACAGTACGTCCCGTGGCTTTCCCAAAACAAGAAGACACTTTAAAAAACAGAAGCGGCCTGACAAGGCGTGGCGGTTGGCCCCGCGTGCTGGGCAGTGAAGCGTCTGCTCTCGCGGGCCAGACACGGCCAGCGCCCGAGGGAGGGGCAGGTCGCTGAACGGAAGACGGGAACAAGGGGGTGGCCCAGAGGAAAGAAGTGGGAAGATGTCCAAGCGCGCCCCAGAGAAGTGACTCCCCGCCACGCAGCATCTGGAAGGAGGGGAAGGGGAGACGGCGGCAGACGCACGAGCAGCGCACGAGCTTGGCGCTCAGAGGGCCGCGGCTGGCCCACAGAGCCCACGGAGCCCAGTGGGACTCGAGCCCGGAGGGGGCGAGGCGACAGGAAACCCGGCGAGGCGGAGGCTCGGCCAGCTCCAGATGCAGCTGCAGCGATGGTCGGGGGCGCGTCTCCGGGTCCCGTGACCAGACCGACACCGTGTGATGCGAAAGGAGCGACCTGGCGGGCAGGTGGGCGAGGGTGGACGACGGCAGGGCAGGGCAGGGACAGGGCGGGGAGGCCTGCAGCGGGCGGCACTGCGTCCGGCGTGGTCTGAGTGGGACGTTGGGTCGGCGGCTGGACGACGGGTTTGGGGCCAGAGCGGAGCTGCCCAGGACCCTGAAGACGCGCAGGTCATGTTGGGACATCCCCCTTCAAAGCCATGGAGGAAACTTAATTACTTGGGGCCGGACGTGTCGCGCCCGTCGCCAAGTGGCCGGGGCCCGTGCCGGAGGACGCAGGTCACTCGTGAAGTCCCTTGGGGAGGACATGAGCAGGGAAGCGAGGTGACCCAAGGCTGAGCCTCGGTGGCCCAGTGTGCCAGCTTTGCCTGGGGAGGAAGGTGCCCGCCAGGTGGCCCGACTTGGGGCAGAGCCTTCTGGAGGAGGGAGGGCCAGCCGCGGCCGTGCCACCGCCACATGAGGTAGGACAGTGTCGCCACTGGCCTGTGGCGCCGGGGTCGCGGGCACCCCGAACAGGGAGAGCGGGTGCCTCCGAGGGACGACCAGGGGCCCAGGGCCAGCCGGGGGATGTCCTGGGGTGCTGAGGGGCCGGCGTCAGCACCCAGGCAGATGTGGTCTGATGCTGGGCAGGGCCCTGGACCCCGGGACCGGCCTTCACTGTGACTGGGGCACGGAGGAAGCTTTTTTATGAGCAGATACACTGTTTCCTGCCACCTCCACTCTGTAGATCTTACGATTGAGATAAAAGTCACATGAAGTGCAACACTCTAGCCGTTTCGAAGTACGTATAATGCAGTGGGTTTTGGTACAGTCACGACGTTATGCAACCACTTCCGCTGACTCCAGAACATTCCCGTCAGCCCACAATGAAACCCCGGGCCCTTTGGCAGTCTCCCCCTGCCCCTGCTCCCCAGCTCCAGGCAGCCTCTAATCTGCCCGCCGTCTCTGGGCTTGCCTGTCCCCCGTTTCCTACCGACAGCGTCACGCCCTGCGTGGCCTTGTGTGTCTGACCAGGCTCACGCGGCGTCACGGTTTTGAGGTTTGTCCGTGTCACCACCTGGGTCGGGGTCTCCTCCTCTTTCACGGCCCCGGTGGTGATACTAATGCCCGGTGTCTGGCCCGCCCGCATTCCACAGGCCCATTCGAGGGCCTCGTCCCCGCTCCTGACTTGCGTCTGTGGACACGCTGGCGTGAGCTGTTTTCACTCTTTGCTCACATCCTTGGCGTGGAATCGCCGGGTCACGTGCTGTTTTGGCTTTTTAATTCTCACCGACTTGTTATTTTTCTGCCATGCTTCACGTGCTTTCGCGGCCGCCCCTGGCAGGGCCTCGCCGGTCTCCCCCATCAGTTGGCCTCGCCATGGGACTGCCCTAGCGGCTCGCATCCCGGCTTTGGAAAACCAAAAAGGAAACAGTTGCAGTTGAGTTCCCACCCTTCACGCCCCTCACGCTCTCCCGCCTTCCCCGTGTTTCCGAGTCTGCTCCTGCCCTTTCATTGTCTGGGCATACGCCCCTCTATTATGTGGTTTTCAGCACAGTCTTTGTTTATTTAACCAAGTTGGCAAACAGCTCACTTCTGCCTTTGATGCTGGTCAGCCTCCTTACCTGTCACTGGAGGCAGTAACAGGCCCCCACCTCCTCAGAGGGCTGCCCTCCGGCTCGCGCCTGAATGGGCGGGGGGTCTGGGGCAGCGTGGGGATGGGGCGAGGCCGGCGGCGAGGCCTTTCACGGAGCGGCGTCGCGTGGCCAGGCCCGCCAGTTTCTGCTTAGCCTGATGGCCACGGCCAGGGCCCTCACCTTGAACCGTCTCTGCACCTCGTCCCAGGTGGGTGTGCAGGCGCAGAACAGCTGGGCACGCTTGGGCCTTGTCTTCCCTCTGAGTGGCAGCCTGGACCCACCTGCCTGTGGCCGCAGCCCGGGGGCGCCGGCCCCCCAGCCCGGCCAGCGCCCTGTGTGCGCCCGGCTTGTGAGAGGAATCGGCCACTCAGTCGCCTCTGGCCAGGTTGCTGCGGTGGACCGTGGGCTGAGGGCTGAGTGTGACCAGCACTTGTGCTCCGCACGCCCCCCTGGGGCAAGGCCCTGCCCCGTCGCCAGTTGGAAGCAGAAACCCGCCCTGCCTTGGAGCACTCTGTCTGGGGCCATGGCCTGGGTGGTCGCGACAGCTCAGGATCGCCTCGAACCTTCGCAGTCCCCTTTGGGTGCAGGGGGCAGGGTCACCGTTTCTGGGCGTTAGGATGTGGGTGCCACTGGAGGCTGATGTTCAGCCTCCCCCAGGCACCCCTTCTGCAGCGGGCAGCCAGGTTTGCATTTTAAGGACAGCACAGGGGCTCGGAGAAGGCGAGGGGTTTGCCAGAGGCCATGGAGTCTTGGCACTGGTCCAGCCTTGTGGGCCGGCCCGGGGCCCAGCCAGCATCCCCCTGGGTATCTCGTTAGCAGGTCAGCTCTGTCCAGTGTCCATCTTGGGCTCGCAGTCAGCGGCCCCTTTCTCGTTCTGGGCCCCCGCACAGCGAAGAGCTTTGCAGTCGCCATGTCCCTCAAGCCAGAGCCTGGAGGGGCCCTTTGTGTCTCCACTCCCACCCCCTGTCAGCTCATGGCAGCTTGTTTTGGCCAAAAAATGTATCTGGAATGGCCCCGCTCACTTCCGGGCACGGACGCACTGTCCGAGAGGCGTAGCCCAGGCGAGCACGGCCCCAGGAAAGCTTGATTGCAAGTCCCTCAGCACGGAGGTGGGAGGTAACCGCTCCGATTGGAGGAGCGAGGATGTACAGGTTTCGGAGACCGTGGTCGGGAGCAGACAGCACAGCAGTTACATTTTATGGGCGAAGGGCTCGGCGAGGTTCATGGCAAGTCACCAGCAGTCCCCACGTGGAGACGAGGCTTCTTCAGTAACTGGTTTTGAATCTGAGGACGGGCCCTTGCCTCTAAGCAGCCCCCGTGCTTTTGCTGCTTCCCTGCTAGAGCCGGCTCTGCCCGGCTGATCCTCTGCTGCTCCAGCCTGCGACCCTCCAGCCACAGCCATGCCGACCTCCTGCTCTGCCACCGGCCCCTCCTTTCTCGGGGCCCCCAACAGGTTGACCCCCTGCCCGGGACATTCTGGGCAGATTTTCAGGTGTTCTCTCACTGAGTTACCCAGTTTGGGCACTTTGCCCGCGAGGCCTTGCTCTGCACTAGCACCCCCTCCCTGCACTCGGCCCACCCTGGTTTGCGCCACGGCCGCCTGCAGTGTCTGCCTGGCGCGCTTGCGGGGGCCTGACCGCCCGGCTCGAACATCAGCTCCATGGGGACAGACGTTTGGACCGACGTGTCCCCTGCCCTGTCCTCAGTGCCCGGTGCCCTGCAGCCGCCAGTAAGTCTCAGGCCACCTGCGGTGCGTGGCCTGATGCAGCGTATTGCCGGGCCCTGCCAGAGCCCCGCAGGGAGGTGCACCCCGTGTGGAGGACGAAGCAGCTGAGCCCGGGGGCGGCGCCGAGCAGACCCTGGGCCCTGGCAGCCCTGCTCGTGGTGTGGGGGGAGGGGAGACGTGCCGGTCGGGGTGGCACTGAGCGCGCCCCCTTGTGCCCCGCAGGGACAGCATGGACAGCGTGAAGCAGAGCGCGGCCCTGTGCCTGCTGCGGCTCTACAAGGCCTCGCCCGACCTGGTGCCCATGGGCGAATGGACGGCCCGCGTGGTGCACCTGCTCAACGACCAGCACATGGTGAGCCGGCCCGGCCCTGCCCGGCCACCCCAGCCCGGATGCTGGCTCCCCATTCTTCGGCGATGCTCATCCAGATGAGCGGGCCCCGCTCTGCCCTGACACCCCCCTGACTGCCCCGGAGCCCCCACCTCTCCCTGCCTTCCCCCAGGGAGCACGAGACCCTGGTCCAGAATCCCAGGGCCCACCTGGCTGTCGGGGGGGCTTGCCAGTGTCCCCAGTGCCCACCTGACTGCTCAGAAAACCCCAGCCTGTTTCTGACACCCGGAGATTGCCCCGGAGCCCACCGTGGCCCAGCCAGCGCCGTCCCCCGTGCTCCCAAGCCCCTCTCCGTCCCCACCACCCTCCGCTCCTCCCCGGACCCCTGTGCCCTCCCAGGGCCTCCCCAGACCCCCAGGCCGGTGCTGCAGGTCCCTGTGCACGCCCCACCCACCCGCTCCTCAGCCTGCGCGGCTTCGGGCTGCCCGCCCACGTGACCCTGACCCGCCGCTCGCTGCCCGCAGGGCGTGGTCACAGCTGCCGTCAGCCTCATCACCTGTCTCTGCAAGAAGAACCCAGACGACTTCAAGACGTGCATCTCTCTGGCGGTGTCGCGCCTGAGCCGGGTGAGGGCCTCTGTCACCTGGGCACCCCCGTGCGCTCCCTTCGCGGCCCTAAGTTAGCGCCCCCGGCTCGGCCACTCCCTGGCTGTGGCCCTGGGCAGGCGCTTTCTCTTTTCCGTGGGCTTGGGCCGCAGCAAGGCTGCTGGGTAAAGGGTTGGAGCAGGGCCCGGCCGCGGACGCTCTGGGAAGAGCGGCTGCTCTGGCCTCCTTCCTCTCGCCGCCTCTGCCTCTTTCTTTCTCCTGCCCCCTGCCTCCCTGCCCTGTCCCGACAACACGCCCGAGGCCTCCCTTGAGCCAGGCCGTGCGGCCAGGTGCCAGGGACCCTGGGGTGAGTGGCCTCTGGGCCCTCTGTCCTGTGGCAGGAGGGGCGTGTGGCGGTTCCACCCACCCATCACATTGTCCTGGTGGGGTGGCTTGTGCTACTGCACAGGTAACTCGGGGCCCATGGGCCCCTCAGACAGGCAGTTACTGCAGCCTGGAAATCTGGAAAGTCTTGGGGGATGAGGTGATTCCTGAACTGAAACTTGGAGTAAATGGAAATGTTTTCTGGGCAGGTAACCCCAGAGAACCACTCGCCAGCCCTTACACTCGCTCATGTTTTCATTCACTCACCACACATCCGTATGCCAGCTGGCGGGGGAGTTACAGACAGGCTCGGTGGGGTCAGGGCAGTTACTGAGGTGGCTCAGAGCACAATGGGAATGCTTCCCGGAGAAGGGGTTTTCACGGTTGAGTAGGAGTTTGCCAGGCAGCAAAACAGTCCCTTCTTGTGACTGGCCTTGTGTAAGACCAGAGCATCCAGGAAAGGGTCAGACCCGGCTCCGGTCCCCGAGGGCTCCCAGTCTTGGGGGCCAGCTCTAAGGAACCCGTGTGCGGTGAGCCAGGCTGACGGCTGCAGCGGAGGTGGCCCGGGCACTCTGGCGCAGGCTGGAGCAGGCTCCATGACAGCTGCGTGGGCTGAGGCGCCCTGCCACTGGCACCGCGGTCACCTGCCGAGCTTGGGCCTGCTGCGGAGGCGCCCTGTGCCCCGGCCTTACTCGCCCCTCCCTTAGCCTCGGCTTCCTGCTCCGAGAAGAGCGCTCGCATGGACTGCACCTGCTTCGGAAGATCCCCTGTGTGGTTGCCCTGCCCTGCCCGGCCACCTGCCTGCGCCCAGCCTCACCCCCTCTTCTCTGCCCCCAGATCGTGTCCTCCGCCTCCACCGACCTCCAGGACTACACCTACTATTTCGTCCCGGCGCCCTGGCTCTCAGTGAAGCTCCTGCGGCTGCTGCAGTGCTACCCCCCGCCAGGTATCGCCGCGCCCGCTGGGCTGGGCCTGGACACGGGGCTTCTCTGCGGGCAGGCGGCGTTGGTCAGCAGCTCTCTGAGCCCATCCTGGCCAGTCCAGTGTGGCCCGCGTGGCACAGAGACTTGGACAGAGCACTAATGTCTCGGTCCCCTGCTGTAGGCCAGGCCCCTGCAAGGCCACTGTGTGACGTTGAGGCTGTAGTCACCTGTTTACCCGACGGGTACCGAGGCTGGGAGAGGGGATGCCTTCCCAAGGTTACCTGCAGGCCCCGGGGCAATGCCCACCACCCTTCCTGAATGGGCGCATCTCTCCTCTGGCTCCCGTGTCCCCCTTGGTTGTGGTTTTTGAAGAAACCATGAGAGTTTGCACTGAGGGGCCCCACATTCTGCGTTCGGTCTCCGTCCTCTGCCCTGTGGACTTCCTGGTGGATCTGGGCGCAGTTCTTTGCTGGAACGCCTGCAGCTGTTCCGTCTGCGTGGTATCGCTGTGCGTCCCGGACGTGGCAGTGAGGGGGCTGGTGTGAGCTTCTGCCTGGCTTCTGTCTCAGTGGTGGCCGAGCCTGTGGCTGCTGAATTCCTCGCCGCAGGCCTGGAGCCCCACCCCCGTGTGTGTGTGGTGGTCTTTGGCTGAGTTGGGGACTCACTGGGGGGGGGGGGGAGCGATTGTTTTCTTCTGGGCAGGTACTTGGCCCTCAGCCTGGGCTTCAGGGTCTCTCTAGGG